>VUQK01023257.1:5574-20513 GCA_015106715.1 Bujurquina vittata | reverse complement strand
TCACCATACGGTCAACCAACAGACAGGAACTTAAAGCAGTAAAAATTTCTACCACATTACACACCATGTTTCTAAGATTAGTGGGGCCGAGCACAAGAACTTCAGTTTTATCTGAATTTAGAAGCAGGAAATTTGAGGTCATCCAGGCCTTTATGTCTATGAGACATACCTGCAGTTTAACTAATTGATGTGTGTCAGCTGATAAAACTGAGTATCATCTCATAACAATGAAAATGTATGCAATGCTTTCTAATCATACTGCCTAAGGCAAGCATGTATAATGTAAATAAAATTGGTCCAAGCACAGAACCCTGTGGAACTCCATAATTAATCTTAGTGTGTGAAGAAGACTCCCCATTTACATGAACAAATTGTAGTCTATTAGATAAATAGGATGCAAACCACTGCAGTGCAGTACCTTTAATACCTACGGCATGATCTAATCTCTGTAATAAAATGTTATGTTCAACAGTATCAAAGCTGCACTGAGGTCCAACAGGACAAGCACAGAGATGAGTCCACTGTCAGAGGCTCTAAGAAGATCATTTGTAACCTTCACTAATGCTGTTTCTGTGCTGTGATCAATTCTGAAACCTGACTGAAACTCTTCAAATAAACCGTTCCTCTGCAGATGATCAGTTAGCTGTTTTACAACTACTCTTTCAAGGATTTTGAAGAGAAAAGGAAGGTCGCAGATTGGCTTATAATTAGCGAAGACAGCTGGGTCAGTGATGGCTTTTTAAATAGCGGTTTAATTACAGCCACCTCAAAGGCCTGTGGTACTGCGCACAAAACTGAAAAGAAGAGCAAAACCACAAACATCTAACAGGGGAAAACAGAAACTACCACTGAGAAAAGAGAAGATATGCAATAACACCTAAGTTATTGTTCAGGGTCAAGTGATCCTGTCATGACTGTAAACTTTATCAAAATATTTTGTAACACGTTTAATGTGGCAGTTGTTGAAATATTTCATCTATCCATTCATTCGTGTGTGTGTGTGTGTGTGGTAATATCTATTACCACAGCAGTTTGGAAAGGGCTGTTTGATATATACAACACTAGGATGTTCTTTAATGCTACATGATGTTTGCTTTTTAAATAAAATTTGCTATCTTAACGTCGATGGATTAAGGGATTACTCTACCACTGGAGAACCCTTTAGGAACATTTCAGTTTCATAGTGCAAAGTCAATTAAGAACCAGGATGTGCTAAATTTTAAGACATGTTTAACAGCTCAATCTGCCCTGCCTAAGAAGTTAAAATGAATCAACCAACAAAGCATGTTCACTTTGCAACATTAATAAGCTCTTGCTATTGGAGCAAATAGAACATATTTGAACTAATAGCACCTGGTTTGTTTCCAGGTGTTGCAAGTTTGTCATTGTTCTTTGTGAATTTTGTTTTGAAACTGCATTAGGTCTCATTAAGCTGTTATTTTGATGAAGCTTTATATGATTTTTCAGATTCCTTCAACCGAACCTTGCAGATCATCCTGGAGGTCGTTCCAGTGGACCAGTAACAGCACACTCAGATGAACTCTGACTGAGAAAGGAAACACGTGCGGTGCTGCCTTTGTATTTAACTGCAGAGGATTGTGTTGGAAATGTTGAAAATAATTTTATTTTTTAGTTGCCATTAAGTTTTGGGAACGTTGTGATTCTTTATGTAAAAGGATAGGACCTCCTAGCATGCCGCATTGATATGTAAAATGTATACATAACACATACATGACACCGATTGTTTAATGAGGGGCAGCCAATCAGAATAAGAGGGGACTCAGAGAGTGAGGAAACGTCTTGTTTCAACAAAGGATAATACACTAAGCCCTGGTGTGTGATAAATAAGGATTGTTTTTAACTGTTAATCATGAATAGCTACTGTAGCCCAAGAATAATCTTACAGAGATAGAAATGAGCATAGTAGGTCCCCTTAAAACGACAAGCATTCACAGATGCAAATGTGGTATTTAGGTACCATGGGACACTAATCTGTAATGAGTGATTTTATTATAAGTGTGTTATAGTTATTATTTGGAAAAGCATTACAAGATGTGGACCCAAAGTTTGTGATCATTCTCTGTAGGATTTTCCAGTGTTTGACCTTCACAAAACTTCATCATACTGTTGATACTTTGATCATTTGATCAACAGTATTGTTACCCTGTTTAAGTTTAATTACTTAAATGTAATGTTCTACATTTAATTTTTTTTAAAAAATGTATATTTTCAACTTTGGATGTTTTTCAGTTCAATTTTATTTCTATAGCTCCAAATCACAACAACAGTGGCCTCAAGGTGCCTTATATTGTGAGGTAAGGACCGTGTAATAATTCCTGAGAAAACCCAACAGTCAAAACGACCCCCTGTGAGCAGCACTTGGCAACAGTGGGAAGGAAAAACACCCTTTTTTCAGGAAGAAACCTCCAGCAGAAAAGGCTCAGGGAGGGGCAGTCATCTGCTGCAACCGGTTGGGGGGTAAAGGCAGCATGTACACTGCTTATACTTTCTGATTCTTCCAACCACCTCCCATGGCCTCAGCAGCTGGTCACAAGCATGGCACACTCAGGTTGCTTTTAGCAATGTGCACTGAACTCTGATGCTCAGAAACTAACTTATTGGAATTCAATTTAAACCATTCAGCTACAACTTTAAGCCACTGATTAGCGAGGAAGATAAAAATGATGATCTCATTAAAATTCAGGGCTCTGCTCTTGGCATTTACAGGATGTTATTTTGGGACATGCCGTATCTAAGATACAAGACCAACCTAAATGTTACTGGCATACATCGTTCATGTCAACAATTCTGACTTCTGACAGGAGCATCCCCCAGCAGGACAGTGAACCATGCCACAAAAACGTCAAAGCTTTAAACTTCTAATGTTGTAGCAGACGTTGTAATTTTGTCACATTGCTCCACTGCTCTCTAATAGCACTGATAGTCATGGCAGTATGGCTTTAATAAGTTTTGTGATGCAGCTTGAATATGAGAGTCTCGCTTTTCAGTCAGGTTTAGCATGCATATGGTTCAGCCTACATTTGGACCTTTGCCATTTGACTCTATCATTCCATTACTTCTCTGACCTTATGTACCTCTCTGCTCCCCTGGTAGTATGCTCACATTTTCACATTTGCCAGTCAGACTGCATCAGCATCGAGCACTTTCCTCCTCCTGCAGAAATGAAGTGTATTGGCCCTGTGTGTCCTGGTGTTATAATCTTATTCCAAGAGGTGTGTGTGTGTGTGTGCAGTCTGTACATGTGGCTGATCTCTGCGTCCCCTGGGTAGGATTTGCAGGTAATCTGTCTGTGTAACTGCTACCCTGTGGCACACTGCATTCCCTCTCAGCTCTGTGCCCTGTAAATGGAGGGCTTTTACTGCTGATGAGAGGATGACAGCATGGAGACAAAATGCCCAGGAGCTTTTACTTTTGCTTTGAACCATAAAAATCTGGCTTAAACTCAACTAACATCAGCCTTTGTGTGATCTAGAGCAGCTAGATGTGGACACAGCACATGCATTTGGATATTCACAGCTTCAGGAGCTGCTCGTGCTCCACCTGGACTGTTAGTTTAACAATGAAATGGGTTTAAATCAGATTTAATGAAGACCACGCAGGTAACCCAATCTTGTAATAAACTACCTGCAACAAATGAGAATGGGGTCACCTCTGTACCAAGGACCACCACCGCCTGCTGTTATATAGAGACATAAAAAAGGAAAGAACAACTTGAAATAGTTATGAAGACGAATGTTGATTAACATTGTCCTTGTAGCTGCTTACAATATTACAGTGTGTTCAGTATTGTATATCTAAATGTTAAATAAGGGGTTAAAGTGTTTATTAGATCAATTTAAATCTATTTTAATAGCAGAGGGATTTAATAAAGAACCTTTTAAAACATTGGATAAAGTGACACCTACTTGATGTCCATAATAATAATTATGGTTCCAGGGGAAACACAAGCGCACCAAAGAACTATTAGCCATGGACCAGTTCCTGTACAGCAAAGGATACAATAGCAGTACTTATCGTGGGGCATCGTGCAGCCTAGATATTGAGTCTTTATTGTACATGCTGAGAAGGTGCTGGTTAGGTAAAAGCTTAAACTTTCCTTCTGGTGACGCTTATGGGCTGGATCAGGTGATCCTGAACCATCCCTTAGCCATGCTGCTATACTGTAGATTTAGGCTGCTGGGGACATGAGGCCAGAGGTGGGAAGTACCAAACTATAAATGCTTCATTATTGTACTTAGATTTTTCTTTCTACTGCTTACATTTTCAAAACAGGCTCGTTACTTTAGGTTTGAAGGAAGTTTTAGTTTACCATCACTGCTAGCATTCGAAGACCAACTGATCTGAGCCTAAATGGAGGAACAACAACACATAAAAATAATCTTATTGGTGCATCCATCACTGGGGCCAAAACCACATAATAATGTACAATTTACAGAATGTACAGAGCCCTTATGTAGCCCTTCTGCGACCATCTGTGATGGTTCACTCCACCACATCCTACCAACACAGCGGTCCACCACCATTCACAAAGCACGCGTTAAGCACCTTAACGCTCAGCAAATGAAATAAAAAAGGTGTTATTTTAAAAACAAAACCGCAGTTTCAGAAATTATGGATTGTGACCCTTCTCAGCAACTCAGCAACTTTCTTAGGAAAGATTGGACATACTGACTGGACAAAGTTAAACAAATCCAAAGGATTTCTGGTTCTAACAGTTAAACTCACCGTTCAAATCACAGTGTAAAAAAACAATTAGACGTTTGACAGTTCTCAGTTAAAATAGCAATGACGGAGCCTTTATTCTCCATAGCCACAGGACAAAGCAAATGAACTAATGAATCCATGCAGGAAACTCCAAAGTCTTCTTCTGATTGAAACAGCTGACTGAAAAAATGCAAGTCTGATTTGTCCACGTTCACTGCAGAGTCAAAAGACTTGTCACATGTGATAAAAAAAAAATTTATACAAAGCGTAGAAATAAACACCTGGCTCAGTAGCTGACTCTAAACCTTTTAGAGCCGCAAACAAATCGGTTTAATTAACAAGGAATTATAAAAACGGTATCCACACCCAATGACCACTGGACCAGCCTCTCTCTCCCTGCTTCCTCCAACAGACTCTTCCTCAGATCACTGCCCCATTGCCTGTATATAAAGAAACAGAATCTGCGATGGCTCTTTGCACTTGACTCCACCCATTTTTTTCCAGGTGGCCTTTGCTGCCTAACAGTATCTTATCTTACACACCTCATAGTCCCATGTCACCCCAATAGAGCACTCTCAGACTGCTGGCTTACTTGTGGTTCCGAGGATATTTAAAAGTAGAAGTGGAGGCGGAGCCTTCAGCTCTCAGGCTGCTGGGGGGTTCCCATGATGCTGGTGTTTCTTTATCGTTCACCTCTTTTCACTATGTTGATACTCCACTCTGCATTTAATCACTAGTTAATATAAATCTCTGGCTCTCTTCCACAGCATGCCTTTTGTCCCACCTCCCTCCCCTCACCCCAACCAGCCACAGCAGATGACTGCCCCTCCCTGAGCCTGGTTTTGCCAGAGGTTTCTTCCTGTTAAAAGGGAGTTTTTCCCTCCCACTGTCGCCAAAAGTTTGCTCATAGGAATTCATTTTGATTGTTGGGGTTTTCTCTGTATTATTGTCGGTTCTTTACCTTACAGTATAAAGCACTTCAGGGTGACTGATGTTGGGATTTGGTGCTATATAAAGAAAACTGAATTGCATTGAATTTCTTGCTCTGTTCTCTGCCTCTTCTCCTTCCTTTCTGCCCTTTGCTTTCTCAGCTATTGCCATCTATTGCACATCATTATGGACATCCACCCCTGGATCTGGATGACCTTTAATTGCACTGTCCAACAACAACAGCAACAACACACACATACACACGCACACACACAACGTCCCATTTTTCTGTGAAAAACATTTAACTGCAGTCCTCTGAATAGACACACGGGGGTGCTGCAGTGCTTTGTAACTGCTGGACGTTTCCAGTTTCACAGTTTGAACCACAGTTCCCCCGTAAACAGTGAGACACACCCCAGAAACATTGAAATGATATTTTAACATACTGTGAAGCGATATAAAAGATATGAGGAGCAAGACTTAAAGAAGAACTGTATTGGGCAACAATTAGGAGGCAGAAATTAGTACCTTTGTACATCGAAGCCACACAAACAAATGCTATTAAACTTGCACTAGAATAAATACATTACTGTATTCAGACTCAGTGTTAGGAAACACTTTAGGAATATGTTTCCAGCAGCTGCAGTGTAGGCAGCATTCTTCCATCAGACAACTGAAGGAGATTTTGTGGATTCAGTAGTGCAGGCTTTTCACATTAGATGATGCTAATACTTCCTGCAAACCAAGGTTACTAAATGTTTGAAAGAGGGAAAGGAAGAAAACTATTCATGTGTCATTGTCTTCTCCCTTTAACAGCAGCTGCCTTTGTGTCTGAATTCTACTGTATCTTATTTATCGCACATTTACCAAGTTCATTGATTCACTGATTTGCTTTTTACTTGCTTTTCATTTACTGCCTTTTCCAGCACACAGTTTTTTATATGCCTTTGAATCTTTGAGGCTCACAACATCCTGACATGCAGCAAAGAGGCTAAACATTTAACAGTATTTCCTGAAAATCTTCTCTCTCTCTCGGTCTCGTCTGACCATTTTTTGGACAACATGTAATTTTACAACAATGGTTTACACAATGATAGGACAATGCATTTCATTACAGTCGCCTTTCTGAAAGTGTAGCCAATTTTACGGAAACGATAAAGCTTATAATTAGGACAGGATCAGGTGACCCTGAACCCCCCCTTAGCTATGCTGGTAGAGACTAAAATATTATGAACTCTGGCGTGCTCACTCTCTCTCTCTCTCTTTGCGCTCTTCTCTCTCCCCTCACCCCCAACCGGTCGTGGTGGGTGACTGCCCCTCCCTGAGCCTGCTTCTGCTCGAGGTTTCTTCCTGTTAAAAGGGAGTGTGATTTCAGCTGAAGCTGGCTATTTCTCGCTGTGTGGTGTGCAGGTGTCAACTTGAGGCTCGCTCGCTGTGAATGCATATATTACCCCATTCACACACGTGCCATTTGACATCACGTTGAATTTGTAGAAGGTGGCGGCCAGGTTAAAGACCAAATAGTGACTGTTCTGGCTGTGGCACTTTTGTTTTCACGTGCATCTTCGTCAGGCGATGTCTAGAAAGGTTCAGGGCTGCAGTGCATGTTTGGAAAAAGGTGTATTTCACATTGAGTACCTAACATTTGGCTCAGGACCCCTCAAGGGATAGCCATACTCAAGATTGTAGGGTCTTCACCTTGCAATGTAAAGCGCCTTGAGGTGACTGCTGTGGTGTAGCGCTGTATAAATAAAATTTAACTGAAGTGAAGATGGAGTAAAACACCAGTCATACCCATTCTGCTATGACTGGTAACACAGCCTTATGATGAAAAGAAAAGACTGCAGTTACTTGTAGCTGTGATTATTATAATTCATGTCACTGTTATATATTTACTTTTCATTTTTAATAAATAGCATTTTTTTTTAATCCAGACTGAAACTGTTGCGTTATGGTGGCGGGTCAGTGATGGTCTAGGCATATCCATGGAGGGGACAGACCTCCTACAGGTTAGGCAACAACACCCTGACTGCCATTAGGTGTCGGGAGGAAATCCTTGGACCCACTGTTAGACATACTACACTGGTGCAGTGGGACCTTGGTTCCTCCTGGTGCCTGGCCTCATGTGGCGAGAGCATGCAGGCATCTCCTGCTGGATGACTGACTGGCCCCCACAGTCCAACAGAACACCTCTGGGACATTATATTTTAGTCTATCCAACGCTGCAAGATTGCACCTCAGACAGTCTAGGAGCTCAGTGATGCCCTGGTCCAGAGCATGCCCCCACATTGTACAAGCTCCTGAGTACCATTGCAATGAAAGTACAGTAAAATGAATAGCCTGCTATATCATTTTTTTCACTTTGATTTTCAGGATGGCTCTGAATTCAGCCTCTATAGGTTGATAATTTCCATCAAATGATATGGCATCCTTTTGTTTCCAGAACGTTACCCAGTCCATATCAAGATAAATATACAAGATGATTTTACCCCATTAAGCTCTGAGTGTTTTCAAAGTGTTTTTTTTTTCTTTTTTGGGCAGTGCATATAACTTTATGCTGTATAGGGAAACAGGGAGAAAAGGCTGAGATATGGCAAATTATAGAAGAACTGGACTGGAAGTCAGTGGCAACAGGTCTTATGGAGCAATTAAACCGAATTTGAAATCTCTAGTTCAATATACATGGCAGCACGGTGGCGCGGTGGTTAGCACTGCTGCCTCACAGTTTGAATACCATCTTGGCCGGCCTCTCTCTCACTGTGTGGAGTTTGCATGTTGTCCTCCCACAGTCCAAAGACATGCACTTACTGGCTAATCTAAATTGCCCATAGGTGTGGATGAAAGCATGAGTGTGAATGGTTGTCTGTGATTCTGTGTTGGCCCTGCAACAGGCTAGCTGCCTCTCGCCCTATGTCAGCTGGGATAGGCTCCAGCCCCCCCTGTGACCCTGAAAAGGATAAGCGGAAGTGAATGGATGGACGGATAGTTCAATATACAGTATATGAAGGAGGTCCAGAGACACAAGTGACAGTGAGTGTCTACAGTCATCTGCAAAACACGGTGGAGACTGAATTCCAGCCAGTGGTATTGGGAATCTTGCCAGAATTGATGGAATTATGTACACTGAAAAGTACCATCATCCACCATGCCATACCATCTGGAAAGCATCTGATTGACTTCACCATGACAATGATCCCAAACATACTGTCAGTGCAGTAAACCACACCTGAAAAGAACAAGTCTCAAACCTGACAACTGCAGGCTTTTCCCTGGCCACAACATTACAATAGTATTCACATAGTAATGCAGTAGTCAGCAGACTTTAGTTCAGCATGCATGCATTTCTGTGTGTATATTTGTGAGTGTTATGAGGTAAATTGGGAGGACCCGCCAGCAAAGCACAAAGGACCTGAATAGGTCTAGCCTGGTGCCAAGCATCCTTTGTTAGCGTGTGAGGTCAAAGGTTGTATCCAACAGGAAATTAGACAAAATCAAAGGTTAGGAAGAAGGTCATAACTATATAGAAGGGTTTTCATAAGCGTGTTTATGTGTGAGAGTTCTCTATACTGTCAGTGAATCATCCTTGTACTCGGGGTTTCCTCAGGCAAACGGTGATTAATGGGTCACGTGTGTGTGTGTGTGTAAGATGTTGGGGGTGGGGGTAGGGGGGAGCTTGAAGCTGCAGGGTCATCCCCATTACCAGGAAGCTGCAGGCCCCCCTCAGCCAGGTAAGAAGTGTCTACCCATGGGGTGACTCATGGCCCAAATAGAAAGGACAAGACTGTGTGTGTGTGTGTGTGTGTGTGTGTCTTCATTTCCTATAAAAAGAGGCGGTTCAATGAATGCACGTTCCAAAGAACTCTGGATGCTGCTTGTTTTTACATGTAAATGTGAAGCAGAGGAAGCTGAGTGGCCAGAGGCTGCTGTCATAGACAGACTGACTGACAGGCATGGACATAAATACACACTGACACAAAGAATGACACTATGCTATGAGAGCGCGTGTGACTCAGGTCTAGTGAGCAGTATTCCACATCGAAGTTAGGTACAGAGGACGGCGGATCAGACAAATCTACTAAATTAAACTGGCCACAGCCTGGAGAGGCTGCCCAGTAAACACACACACACACACACACACACACACACACACACACACACACACACACACACCGTGCAGATCATTACTTTTGAATTTTTTGAATTTTTGTTGAAGATCTTGTAAAAATTGATGTAATTATCAGCACAGAAAAGTCCCAAATACACTACAAATGCAGTAGAAGCATGCCTGGATAGAAAAACACACAATGGAACACAATCATTGGCCTTCCCTGTGCCCAAACCTCAACATTACTGAAGCAGTGTGGAGTCATCTTGAAAGAGAATGTAACAAAAGGCAGAAACAGCCAAAGAAGAGCCTTGATTTTCCTTCAAGAAGCCTGGAGAACTATTCATGAAGACTGCTTAAAGAAATTGGAGAAAGCTGCCTCAGAGAGTTCAGACTAGCTCTGTTTTAACCTCATAAACTGCATTTCTATGTATGCTTGCACATTTCAATACGTGGCTGCACCTATTTCCTAAAAAATATATAGAAATGAGAGATTTTGGAACAGTACTGTATAATGAGTGAATCATCAAATTAAAGTGTATTAGACCAGTGCTAACTTCATGGATGTGGGAGCAGGGAAAAGACCTTTGTACTCTCAATGTGACTGAGCGAAGCAAACCTCATGGTGCCTTCCAGAAAAACTGGACATTAGAAGACCAATAAAAAGGTATCTAGATTACAATGTAAATTTAAGGTTTTCCAACTTGATATTCAGGTCCTTCTCTTCTTTTTCTTTTTCAGGGTTGTCCAACATGTCAGCATATTTGCAGCATATGTTTAAGAGTTAAAATACTTCTCAGCTATGAAAGCCATAAGAAATTGTGGCAAAGGTAAATACTTACAGCATAGCACAGTGCCATGGAAGCACCCCTATAAAGTTATCTTTGCACTGACTCCAGACCGGTGCTATAAAATAGTGCTGACACTTAGTGTCATGAATTGCACATAAGGCAGACCTAAATGGAGACTCACAAACAGGTTGAAGGAAACCAAAAGCAAACCCAGTGTAATGCAAAATCCACAGCTATGGAAAGCAAACACAGCTGGGTAACAAGACCCAGGTATGGAACCTTGTTTTTCACCATAAATCACAGAATAATTTGAAAATTTGAGAAAATAACTAATTTCCAATTATTCCTGCCAATCAGGAAGCTCTGTGAAAGAGGTCACTTCCTTGTTACCCGGAAGCAGATGACGCCAATGCATGCACACTTAAAATGGGATAATGACAGTATCAGTGAGCCAGCAGTTTCTAGAAAATGTGAACAAATTGTTGACAGCATCAATTGTCAAAATGCCTTCTAGCAAACAGCTGCATAAAATGTTTTCATGTCAATCTGCTGGACAGCTGATGGCTTCAGCCTCCTGCTTCCGCTTAACAAGAAGTGACGTAGCATCATGGAGCCTTCTGATAGGCAGAGTGAACTCAAAATTTCACTGTATTAACGTAAAATTTTGAGATATCTAACTTGAAATTTCTACGTATTTTCTCAAAATTTTGAGTTATTTTCTAAAAAAGTCAAGTTTTTTTCTTGAAATTTTGACTTATTAGGCGATCTTTAAATTTTTTTTCTTTAGTGGCGGAAATAATAATAATAGAAGAATAATAGAAGAAAAAAGTAAAAGCAAAATAAAAATAACAAAATAACTTAAAAATCCATAAACATGGGCTCAAATATCCAGGACCATAGCACTTAGTCCTCTATGTTAACTGATGAATCAGAATCAGAAAGTTTTACTGCCATATGTGTGAAGAGGTTCACAACATTAGGAAATTTCTGCGGTACTTGGTGCTTATATAAAAAAAATCAAGTCTTTAAATTTGGAAAATATAAAAAGAAAGCAGGTCTGTGTGTTTTTGCTATCATTTGCTCTTAAAATGTAGTGTAACACAAACTTGTTTTATGATGGCATTAACCTAGCTCAGCTAGGTTTATAACGTCGCATGTCACAGATGACTCTGAGCTAATTGAGCAGGAACCTGAAAAGCGAACAACAAACTGCACCTCCTTCAGTGGACACTTGGCTCCAAAAGTGTGAAAATGTTCAAATTTACAGCAATAATAAACATGCTTATAGGCTGCTCCAAAAACAGATTTGACCTCTATGGATAGATTTCCCTTTCACATTTTTCATCTGGGCACTAGCTTCTCACAGCACACTGTGAATTATGCTTTGGTGTAGCATATCATCACTGCCAGCCAGGGAATACACGTGATCTTTCCAGTGTTTCCTTTCTCAGATACACAGTAGCTGCTGGAACTGCTTGTTGCCTGGCAAACGTGACAGCATTTATTTATTTTTTTTACTAAAGACCCTCTGAC
This sequence comes from Bujurquina vittata, assembly GCA_015106715.1. Taxonomy (NCBI): domain Eukaryota; kingdom Metazoa; phylum Chordata; class Actinopteri; order Cichliformes; family Cichlidae; genus Bujurquina; species Bujurquina vittata. The sequence continues at coordinate 8,429 of VUQK01023257.1, read as the reverse complement.
CAGCCTCTCTATTGGCTGCACATATCCCACAATGGGACTCACTGTTGCCATAGCGTTGTTCCTTTGATACAGACAAGATGGGATGAAAGTGACTGAGAGGAACAAGAGGTGATAAAGAGCCCGAGAGAAACATGGAGATGGAGACACAAAGAGAGACGCAGTATTTCTCTCTGCAGTCACAAAGAGGCAAACACATATGAATTTATCGTCACCATTTTGTAATGACCCAGTGATCATTTTAGTGACTCTTTGGTTAAATGAGTCGTCTCACTTCAATATTCCTGCATCGTAAAAATCAGTGGCTTTACATGGATGTTACACTAACAGGTCAAAGCAGATCAGTAACTGATGAGCCTGAATCATAAAGCATCATCACATATTTGAAACTGCACACTTTATGATAGAAAATACAAAGCAGGTAAAGGAAAAGTAGACAAAAAGGGAACAAACACAGATTATTGGGTCTTGGCATTCATTACTTTGACATATGTGGGCTAGTAGCATCATACATCTTCCTGAATAAAACCAAACGTGGACAGCCGCTCACAACCCGAAAAAACAAAATTAGCTTTCTGTTTCATTGGCGAGTTCATTGCGACAGAAGAATGGCAATCTCCTCAGCATTGACACTGGTTCACGGGACAAGTGAAAGGGGCAAAGGATCAGCTGTGGAACTCGCCATCCAGCCTTAGACTCTGGTGGACTCAATCACTACTACTGCATGTCCTCCTTCACAAAATCTAAGAACCTCCTCTTTTCTCCCTCTTTTCCTCCTGCCTGGCAGCTCCACATCCAACATCCTTTGCCACTCACTCCAAACCATACCTCATAGCAGGTCTCACCATCATCCTGTAAACCTTCCCTTTCACGCTTGCTGTTATCCTATCAGAAATCACTCCAGACACTCGTCTCCACTCATTCAGTCCGGCCTGCACTCTCTTCTTTACCTCTCTTGTGCATTGTCCATTGCTTTGGTTGACCCCAGGTATTCAATCCCATCCATCTTCACTACCGCTCCTCCTTGCACCTTCACTACTACACATGTATACTCTCATTCACACTTATCTTGCTTTTACTCTCCACTCTGTGCTTCTTGCTTTCAATCCTGTTCTTTCCATGGAGACTCCTGCTTGACCTCATCTGTAAACCTGTCCGCCACCATCACAAGCAAGAAGGGGCTCAGAGCAGATCACTGATGTAATCCCACCCTCACCTTGAACCCATCTATCACTCCTACCACACCACTGTCTCACTCTCCTTATAATACTGTTCTGCACCACCCTCACACACTTCTGAGAGTATGAGAGTTCCTGTAATAGTACCCTATCATACATTTTCTCTACGTCTACAAAGACAGTGCAACTCCTGACCTTCTCCATTGACGCTTTCAAAACAAATATTAAATCAGTAGTGCTCTCTGCATAAAGCCATACCCCCCATGTAGTTAGTACAGCTCTGCACAGCACCCTTGTTGATGAAAATCATTTCAATTTTATTTCTATAGCACCAAATCACAACATCAGTCACCTTAAAGCGCTTTGTATGCAATAATACAAAGAAAACCCCATCAATCAGATGCCAATGAGCGAGCATTTGGCAACAGTGGGAAGGAAAAACTCTCTTTTAACAGGAAGACCCCCCCAGCAGAACCAGAAGAAGACAGAGCTTTATTTGTCACATACATTTACACGCAGTGAATTTCAGTGTCTGCATTTAACCCATCACACATGGAGTATGTAGCACACACATTAGTGTGATCAGTAGGTCGCAAACAAATCCAGTTGAAAGCTGCTCTAAACAAAATATCTTATTACACACTCCCTATGATTACCACGTGTAACTGCTTGATAATTTCTATGATTATGTGTGATGATTTGATGAGTTTTTTGTGTACTACATTGATGTTTTAATGCTTTTCATGATTTTAATGCACATCTGTTTGATTATTTTATGATGTAAAGCACTTTGAATTGCCTTGCCGCTGAAATGTGCTGTACAAATACATTTTTACTTACTTACTTACTACTTACTTACACAGCACAATGTGGAGCAGGGGGCAGCTAGAAAACGCCTGGGGAGAAACCTGGGGGATTAGGGCCTTGCTCAGGGGCCCGCAGTGATGCCAGCCCGGGGATTCAAACCTGGGTCCTCTCAGTGATGAACCCGCTTCTTCTCCTCCCGAGGGGAGACAGGACAAGAGACATGCTGTGGAAGAGAGTCAGAAATTAATAATGACTAATGAATAAATGCTACTAGCATGCCAAAAAACAAGCGCTCCCTGACTCAGCGTCACGGAGACATGTTGGAGAGAAGCACATGCTCCAGAGTGTGGCGAGGCTGGAGTTAAAAGATCGGGTATTTCTAAACTATAATTTGTTTCAGTAACGAAGTCATTTTGACAAGAGTTACTGACGCACAGCATGTGATGAAAATTTTCACCTGGTAAAGACAATCATTTGAATATGAAACGAGCTGCTTCCGTTCACATTAAATCAATGTGAATTATCACAGTGCTTACGCACGTTATATTGTTATGAGCCAGTCAGTTTTGCACTTTGCTTGTTTTAATAAAAACGGTTTGTTCGTAATTTCACTATTGCAAGTTTTGCTATTCAAATAGCCAAGCCAACTTTATTTATATAGCACTTTAAAAAGAAACAGCAGATAATTCCCTAACAAATAGGGAATTGATAATCTTATTTGCAGTTAACGTTCTAAAGGTGAGTAGGAAACTCCTGACAAGTACAATCAACAGTGTCACTATCTGTAGCCTAATCAGTCTTTTTTCTAAGTATTGATGCAGATAAATATTATTTTCCTGTTGAATGGATTCTCTAGACTTTTAATCGGGATCC
>VUQK01023256.1:0-12458 GCA_015106715.1 Bujurquina vittata | reverse complement strand
TTAGTGCTTCCTTCAATTTGTTGCAACAAATTGAAGGAAGCACTAATTATCTATTTCATACAAATGCTGGATATTAACAACTTATTTGGACAAAAAAACCACAACTGAATGCAGAGCACGTTTGAGTGCGATCTGCCATTCACATCATACCTAACACAGCTGCGTGGGAAACACAATAAAAAGGAAACTAAGTAATTATTTTCTTTTCAAGAGGTAGGATTTCAAACTTAGAAACCTGAACTAACTCTTAACATCATCCTTTCTGTTTTCCAAGGCCACAGGAAGCTGCCATGTGCATGTTTTCAGTGTAAACAAAGATTTGACTAATGCACTTCTACTGCATGTGTCTTGATTGGACAAAGCATCCTCAGAATATCAGGATTCATTGTGTTCATCAGTTTGTCAGTAGCTCCTAATTATAATAGCTGCATTCATTGTTTGTTTTGGTAGTTTTTTCTGCTACTATTGCCTCCTGAGTGTTTCACATTAAAAGGAAAAATATTCTTGTGAAGCACAACTACTCTATTAATCATAAACTGATATCCGATAAATTGTCTAGCTCAGGGTGAGCAGTGGTCAAACATAGTAAAATAGGTTTTTCTACGTGTTCAGCAGTGCCAATAATATTAGATAAATGGTGTTTTGTGCTCCCACAAGAGCTTCTGATTGTTGCGTACTAATTCTGACACACAGACTGTCTAGAAAAAAAACTGTTGTAACCCGATGTGATATCACGCACTGAAATCGCCTTTTCAAGGCTTGAGCTTGAAGCTTCACACACCCTGATTTACAGAAGGAATGTCAAGCTGTATTAAATGAGATCTGAAACCAGAGATTGTGACTCATCACAAAATGTTTACTGAAGTTTTCTATCAGCAGTTGATTTTACAGTTTTACGGTGCTGGCAATTTGAAAGAGTGCAAATCTAAGGTACTGGCTTATCTTTTGAAATCCCTATGTGGAGTCTGTGTGTGTCTAACATACACTGGATCCAGGTTTTGTGTTGCGCTTACTGTAAATATAAATCACAGGTTTCATGCAGTAATGGGATTCACTGAAAAACACGAGACCTGAGATGTTACGCCTATAAAGTAAAAGCAGGATTACTGTTTCTGTTGTGTGGACTGGACCAACTCAGTCCTTTTTTACCAGTATCACTGTTGCAACTCTGCAAGTTCTAGTTAGGAAACCCTGAAAATCGTTCAAGAGAAATTTAGTCAAAATTTGAAAGGAAATAAATAATTAAATTTTAATTGCCTAATTTATAATTAATATGGATGTCGGGTTCCAAGTAGTGATACTTAACCACACTCACTGGCCACTTTATTAGGTACACCCACTAAACTGCCTGTTAATTTAGATGTCTGATAAGCAAATTGCATGGCAGCAATTTCAAATTTCAAACTGAGCATCAGAATGAGGAAGAACGGTGATGTAAGGTTGTTGGTGCCAGCTCAGGTGGTCTGAGTATTTCAGAAATTGCTGATCTTCAGGGATTTTCCCACATAACTATGTCTAGGGCTTAGGGAGAATGGTCTGAAAAAGAGTAAATATCCAGTGAGCAGCAGTTTTCTGGTTGAAAATGCCTTGTTGATATCAGAGGTCAGAGGAGAATAACTGCTTAAGGTATGCAGAAGAGCATCTCTGAATCCACAACACCTCAAGCTCTGAAGCAGATGGGCTACAGCAGCAGTAGCAGCAGAAGAGCATACCAGGTGCCACTACTGTCAACTAAGAAGAGGAAACTGAGGCTATAGTTCACACAGTCTCACCAAAAATGTACTGAAAAACATTGCCTGGTCTGTTGAGTCATGGATGGTAGGAAATGGTCAAAATTTTATGTAAACTTGAAAACATGGATCCACCCTGCCTCGTATCAGTGGTTCAGGCTGGAGATTGTGTTATGTGGGGTATATTTTCTTGGCACATTTGGCACACTGAGCCAAATGAGCACATTTGAGCACACTGAGCATCGTTTAAATACCAATGTGCTACTGTCCAGGTCAGGCCCCTGTGACCCTGCATTAGGTTGGATGGATACTGTTAAGATGGATAGATGCATGGATGAATATAATTTTTGCCAGCAAGAACCTGAAGTTACAGAAGGACAATCTCATGCACAAATGATGCAAAAGAATATGAAAAATGACTGTAGTGTGGTTTTATCTCTCTCTATATATATATATATATACACACACACACACACACACACACAGGCGATAAATACAAGCCTTCAACATAAAATTTCAGAGTGCACATAAGATAGTGAAGCCAAGTTATGTTCATTTAAACTCAAATTGTTGTTAGTCATTAAAAGTACTAAAGTGGGGATTGAAAGCATAAATGAAAGCCATAAAATTGCACATTATGAAAAAAATTGTGTAGGTGTAAATTATAATTTTTTCACAATGGCTCCCTCAAGTAAATCCTAAAGAAGCTGAAATTTTTTTAAATTCACATATGCAATGCTAAAAAATTTCTCACGGGAGATATTGCATTCTTGAGTTTTTCTTCCCTTTCTCATCTCTAGCATTTTGCACATTATAATTTATTCAGTCATCTTGCTGCGTATTTGCATCACTTCACTGCAGCCCACTGGTGCTGCCAACGGTTTGAATTATTTTACTCCCAAAGTAAATCACTCTTTCTGCTGCTGCTTCATGCAAAGTTGGTAAACACCTCCAGAATGGCTTTTTAAAATGCAAATATGTTCCTCTCCCCTGAAGTATTGCAACACGTCTCCCTGTACAATATATCATTCCCCTGTAATAACATCTTTTAAAGACAGAAACAGACAGCAATGTGAAGTGCTGTAAGTGAGTAACTCTGCTTTAATCTGCGCAAAATTAGCAAAGATTTCATGACACAAGCCGCAACTTTTCTTTTTTGTCTTTTAAATAGATAGTGTTTGCTGTCTGTGTTTGGAATAACCGATAAATGTAAACGATGGTGAACGTCAGTGACAGACAGTTCAGTGTTCACAGATTTAAGGTCGGGCCTTCAAAACTCAAGGTTTACTCATTCACACCTTTTTGATAGACAGTTTCATTCTTCTTAGTCAGGGAGTTGAAATATTTACCCCTGAGATGACAAAGTGGAATTTATGGCACTGAAAATGGAATTTGAAAAACTGTTTTTAAGGACAATGGTGAACTACTGCTACTGAATAAATAATGGAAGCTGATTGCAGCATGGCCTGATTAGTAGTCCTGTATCACTGTATCACTATACTAAGATACAGTACCTGTGGTCACAGTGGGCTTTTACAGGCTGGAAACTTTCCCACAGCTTCTTAGTAAAGCTTACATACTCTTTAGCCCTTTCCAACTGAGTGGTTCCCTCCAGCTAAGCATTACTACAGTGTTCAGCTTTGCTGTCACCTTTTACTTGTTTCTGAATGTACTATTACACACTTTGTTACACTGTAAGACCTTGAGGCACACAAGTATGTGAGGAATGTCCGTGTTATGACTTGAAACATCTGACATTCACCATTCCAGGTCAAACACGTGGCGACTGAATGTGAGGCTGCATCACAAGATTACTTTTAAACTTTACGTGAAGCCCCGACAAAGGTTTTAAGCATTAATGTAAAGTGAGAATGGCTTCAAAAATAATGCTGTGAATATTTAATTATAGCTTACTGTTAAAGTTTCGTGTACAGAGAAAAAAAGACTTGGGTGCAGACGTTTGAATTTATTTTGGATTTAAAAAAATAAATATGTCAGAAGCTTGCTGATGGCAACCAAAGGTGTGTGATTGAGGTGCAACTTGCTAAGGGTCATTTAACCAAACATTAATTGAGGTGCCTGCATGTATTTGAGCCTGTATGTATACTTTTGACCATGTGGATTAAAGAAAACCCAAAATACGTTCAAACTTCTGCATCTGATTCTTGTTTTTTAAAGTCATTAAAGTTGTATACTGCATAATCGCTCCACCCTGGAAAAAGAACAGCTCAAAGAACTCATTAAAAGACCCAAATTACCATGATGTTCATGCCTATGATGAGTCCATGTTAACGTCTGATCACAAAAAGAAAAAGAAAAAAAGATCACATGCACCATCACTTGATTAACTGAAAGTATTTATGTAGTCACCCATGAGCCCCTTGTGATTTCATGGCTTTATGTTGGAGTCATACATCAAAGCATGTGCTTTGAGCAGTGGTGAGACCTTTGCATTGCCAATGATAACTTTATTTTAGTTACAAAGTGCTTCAGAGTTTGGATGAAACCACACATTAAAGGCACATGTTCCAGTTCACAGTAAATCATGTAAATCCACAGACACATTAGATGTGAACTACAGCCAAAAATAGCATGTGGAGGATAAAGGAAGCGCTAACCTGTACAAATTCATTTTCAGTGGTGCCTGATAGGCCGAGGAAGGCTGTTCCAAAGTTCAGGAACTATGACCTCAAGAGCATGGTCGCCTCTGGATATGAAGTAAGAGTGTGGAACAGTTAACCTCGTAGAGCCTGAACCATGAAATAATTGCCACCCAATTGAATTTTTTTGAAACTGGAGTGTTTATTGAGCCTTCTGACAAAAAAAGTGAATTTGCAAATATGAGTTTTAATTTGTATCATTTTTGCTGCATCCTACATTTTGTTCAATTTGTTGCTTAAAAATGTAAGAATTGTTGTCTAATCTGAAGGTCACATGCAGTTTGGAGGTCTGTAGCAATTGACTGTTGGTGACCTGGCACCTGAGCGCCTCAGCATCCGCTGACCGCACTCCCTTATTTCACGTGACCTGAGACCTTGCGGCTGAGTTGCTGTCATTCCCAATTGCCTCCACTTTGCTATAATGCCTCTAACAGTTGGCTGTGGAATATATAGTATTGAGGAAATTTCACAACTGGGCTTGTTGCATAGGGGTCACCCTATTATAGCATACTGTTAATGATTGTTTTCAAATGAAACAAATCCTGGACACGTGGGCACACTAGTTTTTTACTTTATACATAATCTGCATTATTTGGAAATAATTTTGTTCATTTTGTCCTTGTAGTTGTGAAGCTGTTACTAAGTTTGGGGATTTTTTTTTCTCCATATGGAAAAAAGGGATAGGCTCAATTCACCGTGTAAGTGTATCAAGGTAAACATATGATGACTCCAATAAAGCCATCGCAGTCAGGTCATTAATCACCCCCTTAATCCAACCTTCAAATGACTTCCTTTAGGCGTACTGCCAATCGAATTAATGCAAAATTAGTGATGAATTTTTTCATATCCTCATTTGCCTAAAGCTTTGTCTGTTGTGATCTATGTTTATTAATATTCTGTCATACGCTGCATATCAACAGTATGTTGCATTGTGTTAGAGCTCATTAAAGTGAATCTTGATCATGACCAGTTTTTGCCCTAAAGTCAAACCAAAATAATCTCAAAATTATTATTCATGATTGAAATCAAAAGCTTGGAGTTTATTCAAACTCTACAACATGACTAAGAAGTTCAGATTGTGTCAGTGTTTGATATATTTTTGATGCGTCCTGGCACAGTGACAACTGATCTGAAGGGTAGATGGATGCCTTGAATTATGCTTTTATTTAAAAATGAGAATGTCAGCATGTGATAATCCTTTCATCGTTTGCTGAAGATCCCTTGACAACTTAAACGGGCAGTTCTATGAGTTGGCATGTTAATGTAATGTTAATGTTTAACAGAGTTATGGAAGGGGAAAAAAACATGAAATCTTTCTCTAAGGGTTATATCTTTCTTTGGACTGGCTAAAAGTAAAATTAACCACACATCAGGAAGTATATTAGTGACAATTTTCCATTAAAAATACCCCAAAAAGCACCAAAACCACAAATTTGAATTAGCTGCAGTGAAGCAGCAGCTACACTATTGTACCAAATGTATTCACTCAACCATCCAAATCATTGAATTCAGGTGTTCCAATCTCTTCCATGACCACAGGTGTATAAAACCCAGCACCTAGGCTGCAGACTGATCAAGAACAAATGTAAAGTTTGGTGGAGGGGGCATTATGGTGTGGTAGTGTTTTTCAGGAGTTGTGCTCGGTTCCTTAATTCCAGTGAAAGGAACTCTTAATGCTTCAGCATGTCAAGACATTTTGGACAATTTCATGTGCCCAACTTTGTGGGAACAGTTTGGGGATGGCCCCTTCCTGTTTCAACATGACTGCACACCAGTGCACAAAGCAGGTCAATAAAGACATGGATGAGCAAGTTTGGTGATATAGGAAGTTGTGCTACTTAAATCTCTTGAGCCTGTTTGGTTGTTGTAGAAGTTTGATTGGGACCACATGAAACACACTTGCTGACAATTCACAGAAACTTAAATCGAGTGATTTACTAGTACATGCTGGTTTTTGTCAGCCAAAATGTTTCGAAACTACATAATCTTATGGGTGATGTAACATGTTGTGGGAGGAGTCCAGCTATCAGATAATTGTATAGAGGCCAAAAGTACTACTTTAAAAGAACAAATACTGATTTAAAAAAAGAAACAAGCAAAATACAAATTGATCAGAATTGCCCAACTTCAATAAATGCAGTTGCCAGCATTTTATTCTGGACTGGTCATCTTTTCTGTTTCAGTGCAGTCTACCTCATCACACTTCCATGTTGGTACTTCACACCGGGCTGTCCTGTCATGCTGCTTAGCACTGATTTATGCTACAAGATTAATCCAGTGGCTTTCATTCGGATATGAAGACCTGGAAAAAATGATCCATCAGGACAGGAGATGAGCTCAGGATTGAGCTCTGAAAGGTTGAAGTGAGAACAAAGAATGTTTTGTGTGTTGCTTGCATGCAGACTGTGTGTGTGCGTGTTTAAATCCTCTTGTGATATACACAAGATAATGATTCTGAGAGAGATGCTTAACTGTAAGACTGCCCTTTTAAGGAAACGGGTTTGGATAATTGTTAGTGATGACTTTACCTAAATTGACAGTAAAAAGAAAGTTATAGCCATTCCACCAAGAGGTCGCAGCATTATGTCTTCCGCATGGCTTCATCTCAGCTTACATATGCAAAAATAACATGATTTAAATATTTGTGACTGTGATCAATTCTAACGTCTTTATCCACGCTTGAAAAGGTTTCTTTTTTTTACCATCAGCCTGTTTGTTTTTTACTGTGATGGCAATAAAACTTGGATTCTGCTTCAATAAGCACATGATGAGCTGGTGACACAGTAAGAGAGGCAGTAATCAACTGACCTCACGATTTCACTCCAGACAGTTTTATTGTAGTGAAAGTTTGTTTAAGAAGTAATTTGACTTTACAACTGACCGAGTTTCTAAAAAATACACTCTCCTTGCTCTCTGAAACATGAATTAAGGATTAATCATCCATTTATTAGTCCAGGTCAAACCTGACATGAAATATGAGCAGAAAGTAAGCATTAAATGTTCATACTGCAGAGGAAGGCTACATCAGGGCTAATACACCCCTCTCCCTTCCCTGCTTCCCACCAACAAAATATTTTTGGTATAAAACATAAAATTGGTTCTAAGATAAGATATTTGTATTTTTTTTTTTTGTTTTGTTTGTTTTTGAGTAAATACTACAGCCCAGTCATTAGCAGTCATTAGTGGAAACAATGGAACAAATGACACCATTTACATATCCTCATGAAGTGCTCCAGGCCTATACTGCTGAAGACTGAAGAGGAGGACAAGACATTCTGGAATCTCCTCCTTTCTTCTCCTCCCTTGTCTTTCTCTCCTCCTCACTGAGTCCTGAGTCCAGACCAAGAGGCAGACCTTCACATGCAAAATAAAGCTGCGTGGAGCCTGAATTCTTTGCTTAGCCATGCAGTAGTGAAGAGGATTAGCTCAAGCTGAGCACCAGTTTTGGCATTTTATTTTATCCATCACTCGGCTGACTGAGAGAGACTCTACCAAAAGCTACGTCCTTGCCTCTCCATCTAAATCTCCTCTTCACTCCCTTTCTGCTCTCCTTTTCTCCTTCTGTCTTTTTTCCCCCTTTTCAATTATGACTCTGTTATCAGAGGATCAGTCCGTGAGGCCCCAGCCCTGCCGGGTCTCTGAGCCTGGCAAGCACATCCACACTTCTTTACACCAGTACTCAACAGATTGCAATGGCTCCAAGCTGGACTACGCAGACAGTGTGGAAGGCTCCGTGTTTGCAGCTGTGGAGCCTCCCAGGCGCTCTCGGGGCCGCCTTATCCTCCACGGCCTGGTCATGTTTGGAAGGGAATTCTGCTATGCCGTGGAAGCAGCTTTTGTCACGCCGGTGCTTCTGAGTGTGGGCTTGCCCCGGAGTCTGTACAGCATAGTGTGGCTGATCAGCCCCATCCTGGGCTTCCTGCTCCAGCCCATCATCGGTTCAGCCAGCGACTATTGCCGCTCACCGTGGGGCCGGCGGAGGCCTTACATCCTGGCACTGGGCATCCTGATGCTTGTGGGAATCACCCTCTTCCTTAACGGAGATGCTGTCGTCTCAGGTAAGGGATGGGTGGGGAAATGTGAGGGTAATGAAGCAGACAGCAGGAGAGTGGAGCTAGTGTGATATCTGTAATCTTGTTATGTCATAAAATACTTTGAGGCCACACTGGCTTTGATTCAGAATTATTCAGTAGATTTGTTTTCATGGCCGTCTCCTGTGGCTCCCAGTTTGGATTTAGGTGACAGACACTCTCTCTGATTTTAAGATTAGGCTTGAAACTTTCCTTAAAAGCTTATAGTTGGGGCTGGATCAGGTGACCCTGAACCACCCCTTTGTTATGCTACACAAGGCTTAGGCTGCCTGGGGGGCTTCCCATGATGCACTGAGCCTTTCTTCTTCACTTTACTCTTCACTCCCTGTGTTTATACAAAACTACTGCATTAAATCATTAGTTATTAAACCTTCCTCTCTTTTACTTAGTGTGCCTTTTGTCCTGTCTCTCCATGCTCTCCTCTCCCTCTCTTCACCCCCCAACTGGTCATGGCAGATGACCGCCCCTCCCTAAGCTTGTTTCTACTGGAGATTTCTTCCTGTTAAAAGGGTGTTTTCCCTTCCTACTGTCACCAGATGCTTGCTCACAGGGGGTCCTGTGATTATCGGGGTTTCTTTATAACACTGCAGGGTTTTTAACCTTACAGTATAAAGCACCTTGAGGTGACTGTTTGTTGTGAATTGGCTCTTTATAAATAATAAAATTGATTTGACTTGAACAGAACTGGAGCCTCACAGGCCTATGAGGGATTCCAGATCCCATCAGTTTCTACTTGTTCACAGAATCAGGGGGCAAAGTGACACATTGATCATGGATAAAAAGGCCCAGCGGTGCTCCTGTACTCACTTTTTGGTGACGTAAGAAAATAAAAATGCATCCTTATAGTAGTTTGCGGGGAGAAAATCTCAGTTAACAGTGAATTGTTTCATGAGAACCCATCAGACTCCAGGCAGCATCACACAAAAGAATCTGTGACTATAAAAAGCAGTATTAGGTTGGGTAATAAGCATTTTCTTTGAAAAGCAGAAACACTGGCTGATTCACTGCTGTCAGTGACAGCGGGTGCACTATTGTTCAACATCCCACGGGATCACTGAGAGGTTAAGTGCACATTTGATTCATCATCCTATTGCCTCAAATCGTTGTTGTTGATGGGGAAATGATGACTGGAAATATGTGACAATGTCAGGTTTGAGTTCAGAGCTCTATTTTATAATGAAATATGGGGGTACAGTGTGTATGTACAGGTGTATGTGCCCTGAGTGTGATTATTGACGAGTTGTTTAATTTTATTTTTCACTCTGGTGGTACCTTTGCCTGGATATCAGCTATCAAAAAGCAGTTAAAATAGATACAGCATTGTTGTGGAGAGTTTTAATAAAAGGATGAATAACATCACTGTCACAAATCATTGTTAGGAGTTTGTTTTTACCTTGTCATTTAGAATTTTGTTCTGGCAGATGTAAAAAAAAAAAGAAAGAAGTCACAATAATAAAGAGAGACTTATTTTTCTTCCTCATCTTTCAAAGTGTTCAAGGTGGTTCATCTGGACCTGCAGCTGTGGAGTGGTTAGAGGATTTTAAAAAATGTTTTCAGGCAGAAATAACAAAAATAGACAAATAAAATAGTCAACGAATTAAGGGGAAATGCTCCTGGCTCTCTTATAGTCCTCATATGAACTATAAAGTATGTCTTCTGACGTGGGCTGGATAAGCTGATTATCTTTCCGTGCTCCTTGGGGCCATAGTAAAAAGCAGTCGTGTGACATAATGTTTTCTATTGTTGGATGTGCTCTCTTCTTAAATATGAGCATCCTCACAATGGTCAGCACCAGTTCCTCTTTCACTTTTAAATTGTTTTTTGTTTTTCATCTCTGGAGCCTGAAAAAAAAATAACTGGACTTCTTTAAGTTTGTTGAAGAAATTTCACCTATATTCATTTTTTTTCACTTCAGACTTTTGTAAAGAGGTAGCAATTAAAATTCCTTCCAGCAGCGTTTTTAATGAAATAATGTGCCTGTCCTTCAAAATACACTCATATCTCTGAATGAAATCATAAAACCACCTTTAATAACTTCTAATTACATTTCCTTTTGTGATATGATTTGACATCGCTCTTATCTCTGAAAGAAGAGCTTAATGTTCAAACAGTCAGGTTGTAAAATATAATTGCTATAGCATCAAATATAATGGCTTTTCTTGGACAAACAAAGCTTTTTTTTTTCATTATTTTTATGGACCTTTCAATGTGCTTCTCCTCTGAGATTCTTTCTTATATGTATCAAGGCAAATTAGACTGACTAATTTAACACATAAATCTCCTTAATGTTCTGATTATATGTCCAGCATATTGTTATTTTAATCTTTCTTTGTGATACGTGCTGATTGCTGAGGTGTGCTGTTGTTTTCCAGCACTCGTCAGCAACAGATCACTGAGGAGCACATGGGCCATCGTGGTGGTAATGCTTGGGGTCGTGCTATTTGACTTCGCTGCAGACTTCATTGATGGACCCATCAAGGCTTACCTGTTTGATGTGTGTTCACACCAAGACAAGGAAAGAGGTCTGCACTACCATGCTCTCCTCACAGGTATGTAGCAAAGAGCATGAACACAAACGCACTGTGGTTCTTGCTTCAGTGTTTTCTGTAGACTTATTTATGCTGTTTCCTTTGGTGATTGGTTCAAACATGCCTTTTAATGGATTTGGGCATTAGTTAGGCAAGAATTTTGCATGCATTATGTAGCAGAGCAACTCACACTGATGTTTTTCAGGAAATAATTCTGTAAAAGCTAATTCTGGTGTAACTGAGTGGGTGGAGATGCACATACAGTATGGAGGAAGTGTAAAAGTTTCAGTGAACTGTGCTGCCGTCTGTGTGTTGGTGTGTGGGTGAGAGCTATGTCTGTTTCTTGACTAAAGAGTAAAGGTATACAAACATGAGGTCACTTGGGAATAGTTGGATAAATTGAGAAGAAAGAAAGAGCTTTATTTGTCACATACATATACATGAAGAGAAATTCAGTCTATGCATTTAACCCATCACACATGGAGTATGTAGCACACACAGCAATACGTGGAGCAGCTAGGAGGTGCCACCTGGGGGGGTTAGAGCCGTGCTCAGGGGTCCACAGCGATGCCAGCCCAGGGATTCAAGCCAGGGTGCTCTCAGTGATGAACACGCTTCTATGCTACGCTGTGATTACAGGTTCTTTTTAGAGAGAAAAGGCTTTCTCCTTGCACCTCTCCCAAACGAGCCATACTTGTTCAGTCTTTTACTAATTGTAATGTTATGCAGCTTCTTGGGAGGGGGGGGGGTGCAGTTTCTCTAAGCACTGCACAGTGTGATCTCAGGGTGAATTTTGCTGGGATTTCCATTCCTGGGAAGATTGGCAATTCATCAACAGTCCATACTTGTGCATAATAATTTTCTTACTGTATAAACTTTAAATTGTTTGGAAATGGCTCTATAGCCCTTCCCGGATTGATGAGTGGCCACAATTGCTGATGTCGTGCACCCTTGATATTATGTTAGTACATATCTGCTTTAATGGGCTCTTTGTTCACTTGCTGCTCAGCAGATAAACAAATGAAGCAACAACCCTGCCAGCACACATAGGTGGGCCCCATACAGGATAAGTAAGGGCACACATTATGGGCCCCATACGGGTTTGTCCGCAGTTTCCATGGTGGCCCTACATGGATTTGCCCAGATAGATATTAAAAATGTGCTCATTTGGACCCAGATGGTCCATGCATGCATGGGCTATGCATGGACCATGCATGGGCCTCATGTAAGTCAACCATCTGGGTCCAAATGAGCACATTTTCAGGGTCTTTTAATATCTATCTGGGCAAATCCATGTAAGGCCACCATGGAAACTGCAGACAAACCCGTGTGGGGCCCATAATGTGTGCCCTTACTTATCCTATATGGGGCCCACCTATGTGTGCTGGCAGGGAAGCTGGTGAACATAATGGAGCATTTAGCAGCTAAAGAGCTGGATGGTGGGGACCA
>VUQK01023254.1:0-13975 GCA_015106715.1 Bujurquina vittata | reverse complement strand
GGGGACGCCCCCCGGGAGGGGGGGGGGGCAGCAAGAAAAAAAAAAAATGAAAAAAAAAAAAAAAAGGTTTGGAAAGAAAAAAAGGGGGGGGGGGGGGGGGGGAAAAAAAAAGGGGGGGGGGGGGGGTGTTTTTCTTTGGGGGGGGGGGGGGGGGGGGGGGGGGGGGCTGAAGCCTATCCCAGCTGTCATGGAGCAAGAGGCAGGGTACACCCTACACAGGTCTCCAGCCTGTCGCAGGGCTAACATAGAGAGACAGACGACCATTCACACTCACACTCACAGTCACACCTATGGGCAATTTAGAATCACCAATCAACCTAACTCCACTAACTGCATGTCTTTGTATTTTTTTATTTTTTTTGCTGGTCACTGCATGACTAACAAGTCAACAAAGTGAATCATTTATCAGCTCCCTCCAGAATTTGTAGGGAACAAATACTGGATATATGAAGATGAATGGTGATGTTCCTCTGTGTCTACGGGATGTTTTCTGTCTAAAACTGATAAGTGAGTGTTGACCCAAGTGACCAAAAAGTCAGTTATAAAAAAGCAAAATGGAAGCCTTCTTAAATATTAAACGTGAGAGAGAAACAGGTGAATCCAAGTGATAACTTCAGAGTTCTGATTGTATGGATGAGCGTTATTTAGTCTGCTGGATTTACCTGCATACATTTGAGAGCACAGGGGCAAACCTTTATAAAGGTGCAATAAGAAAGACATAACATGTGTGAGGACCTGTGCGGTCACAATTGAGCAATCAACATGGATTCTCAAGCACCTAATGATCAGTACTGCTTGCCCTGGCAGTATGAATCCTTTCAGTGCAAACTCAGCATGAGTGCAGATCAGCAGGGTTGGTCTTTTAGACCCTAACATTAATTTTCAAACTAAAAGCTTGGCTAGTGTCATTTCTTTACACCAGCAGATGGAGACATAGAGTAGCACATGGCCTATATTGTCTAAAAAATCAATACATTTCAAAAGAAAATAATGAAAGTCACGTTGACAAAAACTGGAAAAATATTTAATATATTTATTTTATAGTACCTTTAAAAACAGCTTTTACAAATACCCACTTGTCTCCAGAAAGGGGAAAAGCAGCACACTCTAAAGGTAAATGAAACATAAAACAAACAATGAGGTCAAATAAAAATGAGATGAAGTTAAAGTGATATAAAGTTAAAATAATAAAAACAAATGATGGAAAATTTAAAAGGTCTGCATAAATAAATATAAGTGACAGGGGGTAAAAGACGAAAAGCTATAATAAAGACTAAAGGGAGGCAATACAAGTAAGTCAATAAAAAAAAGATGCCGGTGACCCTGCAAACTAGTTCTCCTCAGACAGGATGCTCCTACGTCAAGAAGCCCTGATGGCAAGGGTACAGTCATCACCACTTTCTTATGTAGTTACTAACTAATCTGTGTATCAGAGTTTCTGTGTGGGTATGCTGTATTTCTATTAATTTTTTTATATATATATTTTATTAATGATAAATAATGATATTAATGATGTAAGAAAAACAAAATAATAATTAAATCAAACATCATTTATGAACAAGGTTCTTTGTCATTTCTGAGAAGAAGAACGTCTTCAGAAATCTAATGAACCTCAGAGATGTTGATTGGGTTAATTATGATCTGATCCAATTCCATGAGATTAAAAATCCTAATGGTCCAAACAAACAGACGGGGATCATTTATCTGAATTTCAGGACATCACCACATTTCATAATATCCCATATGTGAAATCCAATGCTCCTTACATATGTGGGTGCACTATATGAAAAAATTGCTTTATAAAAAGACATTACTGTTCTGCCTGTTGCAAATCGCTTAACTGAAGGGGTTTGCAAGCAGCCTCATGGGATCTCAGGTGCTCAAAAGTTGCCAAAACAGCCAGAGAAAATGTAAAGAAATGAGCATATGCATGATCAGGACTGCGTGCACTGAAATCAAAGTTTCAGATGGTGACTTGTGGACTGAGCTAATCTCAAAATGTGATTTCTGCTCTCTGAAAACTTTTCTCCCTGACATATCTCCATGAAAGTTGTTAATCTACACATAAAAACACACACATATGTAATGTTTCTCATTCTGCAGGCTAGGCTGGTGGTGTGTATCTCCTGAGGCTCCATTAATCAGATCCATGTGTGAGCGATGTGTTGCAGCAAGGCGACAAACAGCGTTAATTATTTACCCAAACACACACACACACACACTCTCACGCGCACACAGACGCGCGCAAACGCGCAGTTCAGACTCCACTGTGAAATAGGACTAGAGAGAGGCAATCTTGTCCACTCAGCTGCTTTTGCTGGTATTCGTCCACGGGAATGACAGGAGTTAGGGGCAAAAGAAGAATAGGGGTGCACACACTCACACACAAGCGCACACAAACACTCACATGCAATAATTTTAGCAGTAGCTAACATGCTCAGACAGAGGGCTTTGGAATAAAATGCCACGCTTGGATGAAACATGGCAGGGATCACAGCAAAAGGTCTTGCTTGGAATAATGGCTGCTGACAGGCTTTCAGTTCAGTTGGGAAGAAGTTCGCAGTAGGTGGTGGATTCAAGTAACACACAAGAGACAATAACATGCCCTGAGAACAATGGAAGAGCTCTGTTACAATGGTAGCTGTCAAAGAGTGATTTTACACACATTTACAATGACAAAGTGTACTCACACACGTTTTTTTTTTACAGAAATGACAAGACCCAAACACTCCTGAAAAGTATGCATTATTTAGCGAAAGAAGTGCTCAAGTTTCTGCTCCAGTGGTTTGTTTTCAATCTCACAATCTTAACTTGCAACAAAGTTCGAAAGCATGAATCTAAGGACATGCAGAAAACAACAATGCTTCATCAAGCGTTCTCTAAACTTTGTCTGATTACAGTTTTTACCCTTGATGAGTCTTTACTATCTAATAAGCTGCGCAATCAGGGAGCATTCAACTAGTATAAATGACATCATTTGAACTTGCATGATGGATACTTTTATCAGAAGACATTAGAACATTTTGGAATTTTGCTTTCTGTATTAATTTTGTAAATCTTGCATCTTGCAGTTTTGTTATTTCTCCATTCTGTTCCTCTCCTCTCTCGTCCTGTCTGTGAATTGGAAAATAAGTACAGCACCTGAATTCTTAAAGTGCAATTCCAAGAGAGGAAAGCTTTACAGGAGAAGCTATCAGTGAGGATGCACAAGTGTGTCCTTTGCAAGTCTTCTTGGTACTTGTGATGTAAGATGACACACACACGGAAGCGTTCCCTATAGTTGTAATGGTTATTTCAGATGATTAACTGCATAGTCAAATTTTCTGCCCATCACATTGTACATATAATCAAAAGTAACAATTGCAATGAAGTCACAATATTAAAAAAGTAGTAGATGTAAAAAGGACAGAACATTCCTCAACTCCTTGTATCTTGTCCTTGACTCCTCCACTTATGTGGGAAGGTAAAGAAGGGAGAAGAGGTGAAGAAGTTGCATTTTTCATTCATAAAATGAAAAATGCAAATACAGGCATGTGTTTGTTTTTTCCATGTCATCTGTATTTGTCTTTGTGTTATGCTAACATGACCCCTTGCTTGCTTCACTTGTGTTTCTCCTCACAGTGAGGATGTATGAGAGAGATGCAAGAAATCATTGGTCACTGATCAGGCTTGAGTGAGGTCAGTAAATAATTGCATGATATAATTCCCCCCATGACCATTTTCTTAATCAATTATAAAACATAGGGACACATGGGGGCTAGATCCCATCTCAGCTGACAAAACATTAAAGGCAGGTACTCCGTGAATGGATAGGATGTGTGAAGCCTTTTGGGATGGTAAAAAGGGAATAAAACCTATTTCAATCAAAACATGTTTTTGAGAAAGAATCCTGAAAGTCCATGTGGTAATTAAATTCTACATATAAATTTTGCTGAAGCCTGTGCCCATTAAAAAAATCTTTAAAAAGGAAGAGTTCACTAAACAAATGACAAAAATAAACGGTTAAATTTAATTGATTTTTAAAAACACATTAAACCTCATATAAGCAGTAAGCAGTCACAAAATCACCTCTCCTAATCTGAGACTGAAGCACACATTTTTTAAAAAGCTTACACTTTTTTTCCCTTTAGCCTTGTTATATGAACCTGCTCTGCATTATCCTCTCTGCCTGCACTGACCCTGACTGGCATTACTCAACTCTCCGTCCCTGACTCACTCTATCCCCGCATAAAATTTCACCTGGTGCACAAAATATCTTTTGCCAGCATTTGTGTCCCTGCACCCATCCCCAAGAATAATGACAACACACACCTATCCTGAGGTAGAGCTCCCTTACCTCATCCCAAACAGAAATGGATTTTTCCTTTGGTAACAGCAATAGTTTTCATGAACCCTATGTGTACTAGTATTACCTAGGCAACATATCTGTAATTATTGCCCCTCTGTGAATGATATATCATAAAAATGGCTTTCGGCTTGTATGAATATAGCACCATGAGGACATTTTAAGGACTTAACAGTGACCTGGGGGTCTCTTCATTTAATTATGCAGCTTGCTAAATGTGTCTCATCTATCAAAATGACCTTGCTTAGTTGTTCTTCCATTTCAACTTGCAGGCTGAGGTACAAAGCAATACTATAACTTTAAATGTGCTGCGCATGGACTAAAGTAATGGAGCATGACTGCCCTCCCTTGCTAACAGCATTTTTAGCCACTGACTATTTGTTTTTTAATGGTAGCACCAGGTTAGGAGGATATATTTGGCAATGTCATGCGATTCTAATGACACAACAGTAATATAAATTACATAATTTCTCAGCCAATTTATTAGGTACACTATTCAACCGCTTGTTAGGCCAACATCAAATCAGCCAATCACATGGTAGCAACAAAATGCGCTGACTGGGTGCTCATCCAGTCAACGCATTGAAAACACTCACATGGAATATATAACACAACTTTTTTACACTATCAAAACTCTTAAAGTTCACAGTACCGTGAGATAGAAGCAGACAAACTTGTTCCCTGCACTTTTCAGAAGGGTTCAAGGGTTTCAAACAGTATAAAAGCTATAGTTTCCCTTTTCCATGTGGATAAAAATGGAACAAAAATAGTATGATATCTCTGTCCTGTCAGTTTATTGTTCTGTCCTCTCATATTAAAGAAAATTAGCTTTCATTTTCAAATCATTTTAAAATAATTGCATATAATCATATTTTGCCAGCCTGCCACTGCACCTCCTACTCCTCCCCTCAGCCATACCCTGTTCTACCCTCTGCTGGGAAAATAATACCACTTGTTTGTGAATGACAGGCTGTAATCTTGGTGCCACCAAGAACTGAAGTTGACTCAGAGATCTTACTGTCGAGTTTCTTACACTTAACATTTACACTTGGTTGAAAACATAGTTGATGAACTGAGCAGTTGTTCGCCCTGAAAGGCAGAAAGCTTTAACTCCTGTCAAGACAGTATATTGAGTATGTATGTATGGAGAGAAGGGTTAAAGTTTTATCACCAAACAAAACCCCTTAACCGTGGCTATAATATACCTGCGAGAATCACCAATTATTGCAACTATTTGAGAACCATAAAGAATATAAATGTATATGTGATATATGTGATACTATGTGTGCACACATTCTCCTTGATGAGTCTTTATTTGAGCAAGAAGACGTATTTGTGTCTGTAGGTGAATACATTATTTTAATTAGAGGCAAATACAGTAAAAAGTGTTTTTATTTATTCTAAGCTGATACTGACAAAGAACACTTAATTTCTAACTCTGTAAGATTTTACTTTTTTCACATTAAATAACACTAATGACAATAATAAAAACAAACGTTTGGCTCACCTTTTGCATCTGTGTGTCTGAGTGTGCGCATAGAGATGTGTATTTTATTCAGTTTGGATCACTGGTTGTTTATGTCTACGTGTAAGACCTGGTCTAGTCCTGTGACCTAATTGATAAAATGGACTTACAATCAATTTTGACTCGAACTATAACTTGTACAGAAAACATGTAAAAGTAGGTATGCATTAAACTTTGCTTTGCCCTGGAAATGATTTTAAATTACTGCACCTCATTTTGAATTAAAAACAGGATGCAATGTCCCACAGTTTGTTAAATTTTATTAAGTAACCAAGGTTGTTCTTTTGTTGTTGGAAGGAACTGAAAGCCGTGTTTTTTTGTTTGATCATTCTGTTGTGGTCCATGACTAATCCAAACTAAGCCCTCAATTGGTGTTTATGTTGGACACGAATGCAGTGTAGGCACTCTTTAAAATTCAGTCCAAGTATAAATCTAAGAACATCTATCTCAAATAAGGACCCTGGCTTTGTAAGTTCAGTGTCAGTCAAATCTGCCACTGAGAAATTGCAGTGACAACAGAGACAGTTTGCTGTAACACTCAGATCTCCGTCAGGACCGTTGTGAAAAACATTGTTCATGCAAAGGCGCAAGCAGGTGCTAATCCACCCAGTCTGCCCCTGTAATAGGTTAATACTTTAATGCAAAAGTCATAATTCTCTCTCTCTCTCTCTCTCTCTCTCTCTCACACACACACACACACACACGCACAAACACACACACACACACACACACACCTTCCTTCAGGCGACATAGTCTGTTCAGGTAATTATGCCTTTAAATACATATAATTCCTTTTTCATTCCCCTTAATTAGATAGGACGCTATTAAATTACCTTTGCTCCTTGAAGCTTGGCAGTGATAATTTTATCTACTGTCTTTCCAAGGAAGCAGCATGACTCACTGAATTTTAGCTCCTGAACTGGGAACTGGTTAGTTAGTTCTAGTTGACTGGATCCATGTGCCTCAGAGAAGCTGCCAACTGATGGAAACCAACCACTTCCAGTCAGCAACTTTCTGTTACAAGTCACGCTGCAGCTTGTTGGGTATTTTGGTAAAAGTAGCCTTTTCTATGTGTTCTGGCCTTTTGTCCATACATGAACGGTGTTTTGGAGCACTGAAAATGAAGCTTTTGAACAATTCCAGCTAGGCTGAAGATTTTTTTGAAAAACTCACTTTTTGTGTTTACATGGGCACAAGAAAAATCTTTTTCTCACAATGTCAATGGTGTGCGTCTTTATTTCCTTTCCTGTGCACCACGTTATTGTTTGTGGGCTTTCGATTGGCCAGCATTTCTTCACTGTTAGGGTTATATTGCCACCTGTTGCAGTTGACCAGGGCTTGAGATCGTTTTTTGCATTTTCATGTGGAGGGAGATATTTTTTTTAAATGGACTTGGAAAAATACCTATTTTAAGAAACACCTGTGTGTGTGTGGAAATAGCTTTAGTCTTACATTTTCTTCACAGCAGTGAATGCAAAACCCATGCTGTGTATAGTTTTCATGCATGGTTACGCCCAGTGTGTGACAGGTTGCCAGTTTGTCAGAAAGAAGCTTGTGGTGAACAAAAACATCGTGCCCACATTTATCAGTGCAAGGTCTGTGTCCTGATGGCGTGGGTGACACAAGTATCATTATCTGACTGAATCTGAAACACTTAATTTTTATCAGCACAAGTCTTTTCTCTTTTAAATCTCAACAGCCCACACAGCACGTTCCATGTATTTTTCCTCCCTTTTCTATAAAACTTATTCTTTTAAACATCTGTGGGGCCCTTGTGTGAGAGAAGAGAAGGCTGAGAGGGAGGGAGGTTGCTTTTACAGCATGAGTCCTCAGCTCTTTTGAAGTCAAGGACAGGCAACCTGATCACAGTGTCCTCGCACTGGATAATGGATATTCCATCTGATATTTCATCTAAATGTATGCATTAAATGTCCCACAGAGAATCTGGGGACACGTTACATTTACCACAGTAAATGTAACGAAACAGGAGGTGATGTCATGAAGGTCAAATCATATTAGAACAGCGTGACTCCGATCATCACAGCGCTAAGTTCTACAAAACTTTAGCTGTTGCTGTTCCTGCAAACATATGACTAAGCATATGGTTTGTGAGCAGACGAGAGGAGAATCAGTGTTGAAAGAAGGCGCACTAATTCATTCCTAGTGTTTCTTTGTTTTAGTTAGTAGTGCATGTATTCAGAATATGAATGGGCTGTAGCACAACTTTTTTTTTTTTTACATTTTCGGTGCTTACCAATAGGCTTTCTGTAAGGTCATCAGTTTATACCCCCATGCATATTCCTCTTTCCCTTGTTTTGCTTCCCACAGTTTCACTGTCTTCCTCCACCTGCTCCTTCTGTGTTTCATTGCTTGTGCCCATTCTCTGTCTCTTTAGCTTCTCCTTCCATTTACCTTACTGCCTTTGTTTCCCTCCCTACTCTACATCAATCTTACTCTCTCCGCTCAGCTGCTATTCGCTGGCTTCAGTAGTGTGGCCTGTTTTAAGCATCACTTTGAACAATAGTGCCATTCACAGGCAAATACAGTGCCTCTGACATGGAGATGGATAGATCCTGCTGTGCAACACTTTGCACATTCTGAGTCTGTCAAGCGATCACATTTACAAGAAGTTACATAACTCAAAAAAAGTCTCAGGAGGATTGCTAGTTACTACACATCTGAAGCACAAATGAAGTCATCACACAGCTGTGGCAAAAAATATGCACTACGGGAAGTGATATCCACCAGATGTGCAAAAAATCTAATATGTAACAAATGTGCTCACAAAAGGAAAATAATAACAAACTAAAATAAATTATAACTTGCAGTTCTGTCCATGTTCTTCCTGATCAAGCTTGTGCATTGACCCAGAAGGAAGGAAGGAAAAATGCCACTTTAGAAACACTGTACTGCTCACCTGTTTGTGATTGCAACATCAAGCTTCTTTCATTAGAAAATACAACTTGAGCCATTTTTACACATCTACGGTGGCACTGAACTTTATAAGGCATTACTCCATAGAGGTGCATGTGAGAATGCAAATGTCTGAAGCAGTTGGATCAACCATTGAATGGTTATTACCCTGCCAGCTCCCCAGCAGAAAGGTCTGTGTGATGTCCCGATGCACCAGTTTGTACCAAAGTGTGAAAAGCACAGGTAACAGGGAGTGAATTCACAGCTAGGGAATGGCGATCCTGTGTCATGCCTGCTGCATGCCTTACTCAGACCACTCCCTTGCACCAACTAGCTCTCCTGTTGTGAAAACATACCCACCAATGATCTCCTGCCATGTGCTCCATGCCAGATAAGGGAACTTGTCAAGAGATTCAGGTCTGAACACTTTAAACAGTGTTCAGACCTGAATCTCTTGACATTTTCTGGAAGGGACGTGGCGTACAGTGTACTGAGTGTAACTGACAAAAAGAGCGTGCAAATCTGTTTCTACATGTGAGCAATAACCTCACATGGCAGCACTATTCTCACATCAGACATATGGAATTTGTACTAGGGAGCTGCCAGATTAACAGTTGGTGTGACAGAGGAAGATGAAACGTATAGGGTGACATGGAGGCAGATGATCCGCAGTGGCAACCCCTAAAGGGAGGAGCTGAAAGAAGAAGAAGAATGTCTGACTGCACCCAACATTTGTGTTGGGTAATTGGATAATGTCCAGAAGGGTCGGGGTTGCAGTGGATGAGTGAGATAGACCCTAAAGCATCAATTGCCAAATTATCTCCAGTGTTATACTTGTTATTTTTTTCTTTGTCTTCATTCCTTCTAAGATCTACAACTCCATGTTGACACAACAAATGAACCATGTAAAACAAATAGCAGGTTCAGAACTTAGAGCAGCCAAAGAGGAAAACGAAACGGTGCAAAGGAATAAAGAAATGAGTGAGAGCAGTAGTTTGGGGGAAAGGTGCAAACATAAGGAAGAGGATAAAATACAGAAATAAGTTGAGAACAAAGAAAAGAAAGACAAAAGTTGCAGAAGGTGCTTTGCGAGGCAGAGACTGATGCATGCATCCTGTGAAACTTAAAGACCACTGAAGGAAATATGTTAAGCTCAAGGCTGATGATGATGGCTTGATTGTTAGTGCTAATGGTCAGTGCTCCAGAGGCAGTGTGTCTAAGAGAATGAATGGGTCTCCAGTTACTATGGCGACTGGGGCTGTTACAGACTGACATTTTAGCATCGCCTTTTTCATTTTTTGAGTGGGCGGTTTACTGCTAAAAGTTTCAACCTAATTGTACCTGAATGAACTTTACTCAATCCACTCACTGCATGCAAATCTCCAAGCAGATCAAAATGAAGCACAGTGCAGGAAGGCAGCGTTATAAAAGGAGTAATAAGATACAACACACTGGAAAGAGAGAGATTTATGAACAAGAAGCTCTCTTCTAATATGTGCTTTTGTCTTCTTTTACTTTTATGGTAGCACAATTCATGACCTTGCTGAGCTAGCTTGCCTTTCCTTTTCACTTCATCACTTTCCAAAGGAGTGTGCAGACATTCGCAACTTTTCATTTTCAGATTTCACATTAACAGCAGAGCTTGCATGCTCCAATGATGAGCGTGGAGGCTTTGAAAAAGGGCTGTGGACCATGAAGATTGTAATGAGAATGCCCCGAGGCTTCCATGGAACGAATACTGTAGATTACAGATGTAATGCAAATTGTAAACTTATTCTGAGTGATACACTGCTTGCCATTAAGTTTCCTGTGAAACACGCATACATTGCTGCAGGCCACAGACAGGCGAGTTGCACAGCAGTTGAACAGTTCTGTATTTTCTTTCCTGCATGGATCTTATTTTTGTAGCTTGAATCTTCCAGCTGAATCATCAGGATTGATTTTCAGCTGGTAAATTAACAGGAACATCCCCAGTTTTACTGTCTTTCCTTTTTAAATTTTCAAACCGAAGTCTAATATAAAATTATCTCTGCAGAGTTGCCTGTAGTATCAACTGTGATCTTGCTCACATAACCTACTTAACTGGGCTTTGAAACTTTGTAGATACAATATGTTCCAATTTGGTATGGGTAAACAGCTGTTTGTTTTCAACCTGTCTGATTATCTGAAAACTAATTTTGCATGGCATGATTGTGGAGTAAATGTAATGATGCTCCCTGGATGCTGCTCATAAAGAAGCCAATCTATAGGGAAAAATATTTTACTTTAACTGCACAAAAACACATTTGTTTTCCACATGAACAAGTAGAAATATAGACACTCTTCAATTTGTGCATATAAATAATGATACAGGCACAAGAAGGGAGCAGATGACTTTACCAGATCTCCAAACAACACTGAGATTTAATTAAAAAGTCAAAGGTGAAAAATATCTTCTTCTGTCTTTTAAAAACCATCAAGAAAAAGTCATATATATTTAAATATGGTTAAAAAGTGAAAGGGCATCACTTCCTCCGCCTATGCAACCTCTTCACACAACTACCAAATTCAAACCCAGACACCTCTTGAGGTGAGGTAGAAGTGCTAACCTCTGCAAAGAAGAACAGCAGGTTATGACTCTCCAGAGACATGCACAAATATATTGAAAGGGATTGACGCAAGATATTTTTTTGTATTTCTCGAATCCCTCTTCCTGTTCTCTTTCTCCATGACCCTCACATTTCTTCTTCTCTTGGGAATAAGCTTCAGGGTTGTTTTTTTTTTAAATTCACAAATCACCCACAAGGTTGAGGCCAGCTGACCAACGGCCTGTGCGCGCGCATGTGTTTGTGCCTTGATATGTGTGCTGGCCACACTGTGCATGGGACACATCTGTGTCTCAGTATGTGTGAGCATGTCAGGGTGTAGCTGAAAGGGGAGAGCAGTGTGGTGCTGAGGGGGAGGGGACAAGAGATGCATGGAGGAAGGGCGGAACGGGTGGTGACTGTTTAACATGATCAGTGAACAGCAATATTCCCTTCCCCCAGTCTCAACCCATCCACTCCACTTCCCCTCTCTATCTCAGCCAAAGCAGATCAATAATGATTCCCTCTCCCAATATTGCATTTTAACAGTAATTAAGCTGATATATGAGTATGCTTGAAAAAGGCCACAAAAAAGTAGACATGCCTCTGTAATTACATTCACTCTTGTCTTTTCAAACCACCCTTCCACGTTCTCCTCGGTATTGTATATGCTCTTCTCTACACCTTGCCTCATCTTTTTTCATCACCCGTCTGTCTTTGAAATTTGCTTTTCCATCCTACTCATCTTGCTTGTCCTTCAGCTCTCTCTTTGTCCTCCTCTTCTCCCTGCTGCTGTAAAAATTGAGAGGCTTGTGGAGCAGCAGCAGACAGACGAGAAACGCACAGTCTCTTATGCTCAGAGGGGGACTTCAGTGTGTTTGTGTGTTTGTGAGTGTGCACGCATGCTGGAGTATAACTGATCTCCCTGGGGGGGCAAGGTTGGTCTGAGGGTCATCGAGGAGGTCGCCATGGGAACACAAGCCCCACCTTATCTTCGATTGTTTCAGGCTCTCTAAAACCACAACATGTGTGTATTTTGTTTCTTTTGAGAGTCTCACTGGTTTTAAGTGATACTGTGTTAAAAGATAATATGACATGACATGGTATGAGTTTGTGATGACAAAACACAGACAG
Source organism: Bujurquina vittata (assembly GCA_015106715.1). Classification (NCBI taxonomy): domain Eukaryota; kingdom Metazoa; phylum Chordata; class Actinopteri; order Cichliformes; family Cichlidae; genus Bujurquina; species Bujurquina vittata. The sequence goes on along the minus strand of VUQK01023254.1, from coordinate 1,494 downwards.
CGTCAAATTCACGGTAGTACCTATGAACAGCCATGTAGCCCAGGCCTACCAGGTATTATTCTAAGTGTGCAACCATAAGTACTCTTTCTTCAGCTCTCTGTTACAGCAAAATTGAAATGCAGGAAATAAGGCAGAAGTGAGACATTTTGAAATATAAGCTCAAGTAAACAGACACAGGAGAACACATAATCAATAACTTCAATTGACCTCTGCAGATATACTAAGACAGTAGAGAACAGTGACTATTATTATTCCTTCTTGTCTAGTTTTAGCATCCAATAGAGCTTAAACTGAGAATGAAATCCGGACAGTCAAAAGCGCAGTGCACTAACTTATTTATAACTTTCCCTCATACTCGTATGATCCATCCATCCACTTAGCTGTAAACTATACTACAGGACTATAAGCTAATATGTATATAAATACATGTATGCTACAATGGAAAAATAGTTTTAAAACTATTAAACCAATTTCTCTTATTAGTAAAAACCTGCTAAAGCCTGCCCAGCTGCACTGGTTAGTTCACAATCTAGGTGGATAACTGCTACTACGTGCATCACAGTGCTTCCAAGACAATCAATAGGGGGTGGTTTGCATCCTGTGCACCATTCACTAAAATATTTTGTCATTTTAACTCTATTTAGCGGAATATTTTAGCGTTGCAGGGCTTTTACGTTGCTGGAGATGCATTTGCACCAAGCCTATAAATATCTGCAGCCAACAGTTTGGATGTGACCATGGCTAACAGTTGGTGACAGTAGCTGTGGCTCATAAGCCATGCTGTTTTGTCAGCATGTGGCATACCGGCCAGCCAGCAAGTGTTTCATACAAATGCACCGAACCTGCCCCTTGCTTTTACCCTCTCTTCTTGTGTCTGTATATGTATGCTATCTCTCTGTGTTAAATTAATTAAGGCTTCTGAAAAACAGTCTTCCACATGGACACTGTACATGTTGGGTATATGGTCTATAATAAACTTTTTGTTTTGGGTGAAATGTGGTGAAGAAGAACAGACTTCTTCCATCCTGACATATAGCAATTTTCTGCCTCTGTCCATGGTGCTGAAATTAGAATTTCTATCTATCTATCTATCTATCTATCTATCTATCTATCTATCTATCTATCTATCTATCTATCTATCTATCTATCTATCTATCTATCCTTTTTCCGTGTCTTCACCAGTCTTAATAATCATTTTTCGCTTACACACTGCATGCATGACTTGATAATCAGAGCTGAGAAACACACACAAAGGAAATATCATGGTAGAAAAGAATCTTTCTTCCTTCAAGGGTAAAGGCTTACCTTCAGAGATAAGAGGAATTCGCGGGGTCACATTGAGGGTAGGGGTGGCTCCTTGGGGCTCAGGTCCCGACCTCAGCAGGCTGTAGTTTATCAACCTCAGTCACTAAATACTGACACCAGTGAACACCCCTGAAAAAAAGCCTCCAATGTCGATAAAGATATGAACTAAACGCAGAAGTGCCTGCGATC
>VUQK01023253.1:0-17807 GCA_015106715.1 Bujurquina vittata | reverse complement strand
AAAAAAGCATTGATATGATAATAATGAGGTTGTTATCAATGCTTTTTTATGTGTCATAGCTGTAGCGGCAGTAAGAGACTTGTGCACCCCGGGTTTGTTTATTCAGTACATGCATTTATTCTGCTCTCAATCTGCAATGCAACAGGTTTTTATACTGCATTTATGCATAAAAAGATGTTTTTTATAGCAATAAAATAGTTATTGAGGGTGGAGCGATTCAGGCGGAGCACTACTGAAGGCCTAGGTGTGAAATGCACGGCCGCCACTGCCTTTAACAATGGACCAAATACCCCCAAACTGATGGATGTGGTCAAATGCCTTCTCTAGGTGCACAAAACTGCAGTTGGGCGAAGTCCCGCATGCCCTGAAATATTCTCCTCAGCATATTGTGTCCTTCTCAGGAAGTCCAGAGGGTGTTAGAGAGAGAGATGTTAAGCTACATTAAAGTCTGCTCAGATTCTGGCAACAAAAAGCATGTAATACACAATGTACATGTTTAATCTAATGATTCTGACATCTGTCTACTAGTGTTTTTTCTGTGTTATAGCAGTGCATATGCATCTATTACTTCAGTGTGTCCATTGTTAATAGAAGTAACAGCTCTGGTAGTTCCCCTGGTTCTGTCTGTTTTGTTAATGCTTCCAGTTTCCTTCCTGAGATGTCTGCAACACGCAGTGTTCCCTGTGGATTTTAATTATTTATATTTTGCATGCCAATCTTTATCTGCATATTTTTTTTTATCCTGCTCATATTATTTTTACACAACTTTTGTGACAAAGTCCCTGGTGGTTTTACAGCTCTGACAGCAAAATAAGATCTGAAAGCTTTCACAGTGCAGTGCATGTGAGGTACACTGTGGGAGCTGGTCCTTGGGGATGGACAATCAGTCGAGAGGAGGTAAAAATAGATTTAGTTCATCAGCTAATCATCTGTAAGGGGATCTTTTTTTTTCTGATGACATCTGTTTGTACCTGTTATACTCTCACTCAGAGGGCCTTCTAAGCTGATACAACGTCAAACTACAGCTTGTTCAGAACTCATGCTGGGGGTTAATAGTAGTTAAAATACATATCAGGGAAAAAAATGCTGCTGGCAAAGCTTTGAGTAATTTGTCTTGTGGTGCAGCTTTGCAGTCGCTGTGAAGGTGCCTGATGATCAATGGCCAAACAGATGAACACAATCATTCCTGTTGAATGAATGTTTTTTATGTACCCATCCTGCCTGGCTATGTGTGGAGTCCTCTTGATCTTTGGAAACTGTTTGTTTGCCATCTGTACTGCAGGGAGTTAACTGTAAATCATTTTGGCAGGTAATTCCAACATAAAGCCAGTGGCCTGACACACACAGGGAATTATTAACAATGACAGCAGCTACCTGAAGTGAAGAAGCAAGGGAATGATAGAAGGCCAGCTCTGCACTGTTCAAATAAGCAAGACAAAACTGCACAATATATCAACAGGATTCAGTCGGCAGCATGCTTTCGACCAGCTGTGTATGCGTTATAAGGTATATTTTATGACCTAAATATAAGAGCTATTTCTATGCAAATTGTTTTGAATAGTGTAGTCATCGCTCTCTCAGTGGCAATATTATCTGTTGAGAGGTAATTGTCCATTTGTAGAGCCACAAACTCTGAATTGTATTTGGAGTAGTGATTGGTTACTTCACAGAGTCATATGCTAGGCAACTGGCCTATAACCCCTAAAATCAAAGTGTCATGATCAGCTGTGCATCTCACCTGTTGCCTGATTACCGAGCGTGTGACTTTTAGGTCCTCAGTCTGTGTCTGTTCCTTGTCAGTGTTTCCCTGTGGTCAACACCTGTTCTGGCACCTGTCCAGCCCATGTTTATGCTGTGTTCAGTTTCCCCTGTTTTTCATTTTTACGTTCTGCCTGTGAGTCCTGCATGTTGGCTCAAAGTCCTGTTGGGACCCTTGATTTTGGGGTTTTTTACTCAGCAGTTAAGTTTAGGCACAAAAAAAAGTATTTGCCCCCTCCTGATTTCTTAGCTTCTGTCAGTCAAAGAGGCCATACCCCTAATAATGCAAACTTCAAGCCCTAGTACAATATGTACATACGGACTGCCATCAACAGGCTGAGGAACAGTTTCTTCCCCAGAGCTGTCAGCCCCATACACAAACCTGACACACCTCATCACCCTGCAGTTACTCACACTCCGATACATCTTTCCCCGCACCAACACCCTCACATTCACACCTTCACTACAGCCACACCCTGCCCACACACATACACCTACTCCCCTCTCCAGCCGCACACATAATCCCTCCCACTTAATAAGGGATAGGCTGGAAATGATTTTCTTCCTGCTCTAGTCTGCAAATTTTATTCTAGTTTTAACTTATTGTTTCTAATTTTACCTTATTGTGTATTTATTATTGTTTGTGTATAGCAGGGGTGGGCAACTCCAGGCCTCGAGGGCTGGTGTCCTGCAGTTTTTAGATGTGTCTCTGCTTCAACTCACCAGAGTCAAATATAGAAGTCATTAGTGGGACTCTGGAGAACTTGACTGCATACTGAGGAGGTAACTCAGCCATTTGATTCAGGTCTGTTGTGATCAGGGACACATCTAAAACCTGCAGGACACCAGTTGCCTACCCCTGGTGTATAGTGCATATATGTCTTTTTGAATGGTGGCTGCAATGAAAATTTTGCTGAATGCTCAGTGACAATAAAGCAATCTAATCTCATCTAATAGGAAAATTGGAGACCAAACTGTTTTTGTAGTAGGCTGTAAATGTGTTTATTTTTGTGATAAATGTGGACATCTTACCCTATCTTAACTGCGATAGGGTGAGAGGCAGTGCACACTTGGACAGGTCACCAGTTTGTCTCAGGGCTAACACAGAGACGATTCATACTTGTGGATAATTTAGAATCACCAGTTAACCTAAGCGCACTATCTGCATGTGTTTGGCCAGCGGGAGAAACCCGGAGAACCCGGAGAGAACCCGTGAAAATATGGGGGGTGCATGCAACCTCCACACAGAAACATCCAGGCCAGATGGTGGATTCAAACCCACTGCCTCTGTGAGGCAACAGTGCTAACCATGGTGCCGCCATACTCTGTTTCAAAAAACCAGGAGCATTAAAGACAGAAAAACAGAGTGAGCTGGACGCCTCTGTTCAGTAGCGGTGTTATCATGATACTCTGTTTTAATGAGGCTGAACTTGGCTTTTACTCGGCCCTGGTAGCATACACTTCTATTGTCAGATAATGGAATGAAAGGGAGTATTGCTCAAGGGTCATAAACGCGTTCCTGTTCACAATCACTCCCAGCCTCCTGCAATATGTTAAAATCATAATGTTATCAGACAAAATAAACACAAATCTGAGTTAATGATGGCAGCTGTGCAGACAGCTATAATGTCATTAAAAATAAGTGATCATAAACCTTTGTTAGTCCATGGAATATCAAACACTGCACCTTTTTCAGGTCATTAGTAAAATTTCTTTCCACTTTCAGTGGGCCGGTTTTGAAAACAAGCTTGACTCTGAAAACATAATTTTCAAAGGGAAGGTTAAATATTCAAGACAGCTGAAAAGATTTTTAAAAGTGGGGAACTTTAAGCATTACTTCCTTCATTTGCTGTCTGGTCTGGTCAGCATGTGTTACATAATGATCTGCATAAAAGTGAGCAGGGTGCTCCTTGAAACATAGACTGCATAAAAGGCTGTGACCGTCACCTATTACTGTCTCAGGACATTAGTGCCATCTTATCAGATTCCGCCTACATCTCATCACTGTACACAAGGTGATCAACTGTGGTTTGTGTCCCATTTGAACTTTCGTCTTTTGTGCTGTTTAAGAATAAAACTGCTTAATTTTGTACATAAAAGATTGTGATTTGGATTAAATTAGGCCCCTTTGTAGACAAATGAGCTGGCAGTGACAGCCCAATGCAATAAGCAGAAGACACAAATGACACACTGTGTATAAGCTTTAAGATGCCAGTGACTGACAAAAACACATTTGTCAATCCTGCAACATGGACTTCTCTTGAAACCTGAAGGTGGTGTTTTGAGCACTAGAGGGACTTGACTGAGAAATACTGGACAGCTGCGCCTCTCCTTTATCCTTTTTTTATTTAAAGAGGACTGTGCATATTAATGAACATTTAAACATTGTAAGATTTTACTGGCCTGTAGACAAAATGCAGATTTACGGCCCTTCCAAACTGGCTTCAGCCTTTGGACTCAGATGCTACAGCTGTGGCTAGAAGTCTCCTTTCACTCAGCATAGGTGAAGTTGAAGAGTTCTTCTTTATTCCATCCACTTTGTGCAACATACCAGTACCACTGACAGCAAAACCGCCCCAGAGTATGATGCTGCCACCACTATGCTTGACAGCTGGTACAGTGTTCTTAGGTTTGAAAGCTTCACCTTTACTCCTACAAGCATACCTCTTGTATTTGAGGCCAAACAGCTCAATCTTTGTCTCATCAGAGTTTTCGCCAGAACGCATTTGGCTCATCCATGTGTCCAGCTGCAAATTCCAGTCAAGCTTGAAGGTGCCAGTTTTGGAGCAGGAGCTTTTTTCTTGGCCAGCATTCTCTCAGTCCATGGAGACGTAAAACTGGCTTCACTGTGGACCGTGATGCTGACGTTCCAGCAGTGTTCAGCTCATGGCAGGCTTGAGCCTTGGCGGTTCCTGGTTGTTCCTGAACATTCTTAACAATTTCTTCTCTGAACTCAGCAAAGTACTGACACTTCTGAATAATTTGTACTCACATACTTTTGTTTGAACTGATGAGCTTGAAATCTGGATATTTTTAGGAATGGTCCATTAATTGTCTGGAATGGCCTTCCCAAAGCCCAAACCCTGTTGAAAATGTATGAACTACACTTAAAAACCAGGTCTGTGCCAGGAAACTAACCAAATTTAGATGAACTCTAATTTTTCTACCTAGAACAGCAGTCAAATATCCAGCAAGGATTATGGCAGAAGCTTGTTGCTGGCTACCAAAAGCATCTAGTCGAGGTGCCACTTGTGAATGGACATTTAACCAAATATTAGTGGGGTGTCTCTATGTACTTGAGCCTATATCTATACTTTTGACCCTGTTTGAGTTAGAGAAAATCCAAAATAAATTCAAATTTGTGCACCCAGTTTTTGTTTTTAAAAATCATTACAGATGTGTGCTGATTCCACACTGGGAAAAGAACAGTTCAAAGAAATAAATAAAAGCCCCAAATTACCATAACATTTATGCCCAAGATAAGTCAATGGAACCTTCTGACCATAATTGTATACATCAATGTTCTCCATGAAATTTGTTTTGAGAATTGAATTTCTTCCAAATTTGTCACATCAGCTTTACTCTAGAGCAGCGGTCTCAAACTTGTGGCCCGCGGGCCCCGCCTTCTACTGCCGGTCTGCAAATTGATGTCAAAAATGTAAGACTTTCTTACCCTTTAAGTTACTTTTTTTTATTCCAGCTTTACTTGTGTGAAGTGACCGCAGCAGTGGAGACAGCTGCCTTAAGATTTTGTGAGATGCTTTAATATGATGACTACGGTGTTTGTACAGAAAGGGAATTAGTCCATCTATTGTGCCGCACATGCTTTGATCAAAGACTCTAATCAAAGAATTCAATCGCTCCCGTGTGAGGCTGCTTTGAAATTTTTTTTCTGACAGGAAATGACCTGTTTGCTGCCATCTAGTCACTTTACAGCAGAGCCCATAAGTAAACGGTAATTTTCTGTGGGCAGCCTCCTCCCTTACCCTTCCTCCCCTGCTGGGTTTCTGAAGATGCCAGTCGGGCTCCTGAGATAGCTGGGATGTAGATGCTCTTGTCCTGTAAGGCTTTCTCCACAGATTAAACAGCAGGAAGCCCCAGAGTCCTTTATAACTGTGCCAACTAGAAACATCCCAGAACATTACTGCACTGCATTATGTAAATATTATTATTCAACATGCACCACAGATGAAAATCCTGTTTTGAAACCCTTCATTGGAAGACTGCAGCAACTCTCTCAACAGCTGCTAATCTCTGCTAATGACTATTCCCTGCTTCAGCTTAGTATTCATCCCATTTCCCAAACCAAACCTCCAGAGTGAAATCTGCTGAGAAAAACATTTCCAAACAGGATTCGGGAACATTCCCCACATGGCCGCTTACATACAAATACCTCCATTTGAATTTCACACTTTATGTGAGAAAATTCAAAATGTTTTACAGTCAGCTTGACAAAAATACATAATCTGCATGTATAAAGCAACAAACAACCAACACTAATACAGTCACGGTACAAGGAAAGTACACCCAGTTTCAGTTCCACTGCACCGCCATGTTCTTGTAGAGAGAAGAGGCTTTCTCCTGCAGCTACACTTATTCAGTCTGTTTCTAAATGTACTGTCATGAACTTTAACCTTTAATATGCTAATTGAGGCTCGTAAAGTCTGAGGTGGAGCTCTGAGGTTTTTTGCAGTTTCTCTGAGCCTTGCACGGCCTGACCTTGGGCTAAATTTGCTCGTACTTCCACTCCTGAGAAGATTGGCAGAAGAGCTGAATCTTTTCACTTTCGTTTCTCCCTGACATTGTGTTAACACACACACCTGAATACTCCAGATCAGCAAACAGCCAAAACTTTTATATAGGCAGTCAAACTTGCTGATGGTCAGTTAATGTGCATTTGATTAGCAGCACCTGGCTGCTTCTTAAAATTAATACTCTTAATTCCTCTGGAAGCAGACAGACAAACATTCAGCCTGATGGGAATTAGTGTTGTAAAAGACCAAAAATATGCCACTGCTCAAGCTTCGTATTAGATTTGCAGTAAATGTGCTGTCACTGCTGAGCGCCTTGCCTTGAAGGGAGACTGTGGCATTTATCAACCTGGTGTTATGCTCATGCTTTTTAAATGTGAAAACTCTGTCAGCAGTCAATTTGGGGAAAAGGAATATGGAAATGTGATAACAATACCCAATTTCCCCTAACCTTTGATAAATGAAAACTGTGTGACTCAGGCTCGTTTCCTTATCTTTTCAATGACAGCGCTTCACACTGCACTCACTTTGTGCTCTCAAAACCAACGTAAACGTGTGAAACACACTCACGCGTGCACATTGTCACATCAACACAAAGAATGTCATTTGAGTTAGCAGTTTAATTTAGACCTTGCTGGCTCAGCATGTTTAGAGACTTCCTGTTTTCTGAAGCTGGGGGACTGCTGAGGTCCTTTCTCCATCATAAAGACGCCTGAAATAAATGATGAATGAAGCTTTGTTTGCATTCAGCTTTCAGAGGCGTGCAGTCTACTGAGCATAGTCAGCAATATCAGTGTCACAAAGGTGGCTTTCTTTTTATCTGTTACGATTACCGCAGCTTACAACATACTGATACGTGCCTGAGTAGATTACATTTTTGTTACTATTTCACATCCTGCTCTGGACGGGCCCTGTGGATTCTCTGCAGAGGAAACACATATGAGACCTGGTCAGAGAGCTCTGTAAAATAGATGTTTTTATTCATGAAAATAATTCAGAAACCTCAGTGAGCCAATAAGCTATGAAGATTTTCAGTGTATTTCTTATTCATTGACTGTCATAGAAGAAAAGAGAAGCTAGAAATCTATACTCAGCAGGAACTTCTTTATGCACACCTGTTCAGGTGCTCATTAACTTGTGTATCTAATCAGCCAGTCCCATGGGAGCAATGCAATGGATTTAGTCATGTAGGGGTTATGATGAAAACAATACTGTTACTCGCACACATGCAGACACACACACACACACACACGTGCCATCTTTCACTGTAGCAAATTTTGTGAAGGTATAATACGAGTATTAAATGGTTGGACATTACGCTTGAGATAATGCTTGACTGAGCTGCATGAAAGTCTTTGAAGGTGAACAACTATAAAATAACCTGAAAATAAAATACAAGTCTGTATCTATTACACTTTTAAAAAATATCTGACATTAAGTTACTGGACTCAGACAAAGCTCTGCTTTAATGTCAATACTCCAACAAGGCTGTCTTACATCAATTTATTAGAAGATAAATAAAATATTTTACACATAACTTTAAACAGGAATTAGTGATTCCTGTGAATTTTAGATTTACTTTCATTTCCTGCAGAAACTGTGTGGGGGGCCTTTTAATGAGAGCCATGCAGTTTGTTTGTTTGTTTTTTTAGCACTTGATGTTTCTAACTAAAAAAGTCAGAATGTAGGAAGTGCGATCGTGAACATGCAAACATGCCAAAAGATTTAGCAGTGAGAGCTTTTGTGTTTGACACTTTTGCCTCTTCAATTTTTATTTAGATTATTTTGTGCATGTTTTTGTGAGGCAGTAAGAACAACCTGAAGCATTTCCTGAGTTCCAAAGACTTGTTGACATCTAAATCAAATATCCGTCAGTATTTACAGTGTTCACTTTTTTTTTTCATACCTTCTGCAGTGCTCTGTCACATGTTGAATATCAGCTTCTCGGCCAAATCATGATTATTGACGACCCATTTCTGCCCTTTCAGCGCTCCGGGATGATCACAGTGCCTGTGTACATTGGCTAGATACCTAGATTTTATTTGCTAATTTTAGCTTTCTGAGCCATTAGTGTGCTGGTATATATTATTAGCTGCCAGCCAAGGAGCTGCTGGACTTTATTGTCTTAGTCTGTTAAAGATTCCTGTTCTGGTTGGATTGGGCTTCAGTGCTTGTTTACAGTGCAGCCGAGCTCCAGATTCAGGTGAGAGCAAATCAAATGGATATTATCTGTTAATGGGCGGCAGCAGCCCATATTCAATTAGCATATTGTTATAAATTGATGGGAATCAGTTCGTGCCTTTTACTGGGTTGTAAATTTCATTTGTTACTTTTTCTCTATTTGATGACAAAGACCAAAAAAGGAAGACAGATGGACACAAGGAGAGAGAGCAGGATGAAAACAACAAAACCAAAAATAAACAATTAACCCCCAAAACCCCAAGCAGCAGAGAGGCAGGTAACAATGGACACACCGCAGAGTGATGCCAAGGTAACTTCTGCTTGACAACATTCACTAATGGTGAGTTCACATAACTGAGCAATGTGATAGACTGTTCAAACATGCCGGGCTGCTTCCATGTGGTTAAGAGACTGTGCAATGTTGTGCATGTTTCTCATCTGTGTTACTACAAATTGTTCTGATCAACATGATTGAGCCTTTGCCTCAGGCTTAATACTGCAACTAAAGAATTATATTGAAATCTGTGATTATTCAATCAGAATTATTCTTAAACACTATGGACTGCTTTTTATATAGTGCTTATAAAGCCCTTTATACAACATGTCTTCATTCACACCAGCACTTTTTTTCTATGGCTAAGTGCTTTCTATCTAACATTCAGCTACATTCACACTCCAGTGAACACATCAGAGAGCAACTTGGGCATGCAGACTGGAGCAGACATGGACTGAAACATGAACTTTCCAATTAGTAAATGACCTGCTCTACCTCCTGAGCTACAGCCACCCCAATAGGCCAGCTAACTAATTAGGATGCTTTGGAAAGTAACACTGATCTGTATGCAATTGAATTGAGGTTTACAAAGGTGAAAAGGCAAGCAGCATATTCCATTATTGTTAATTGCAGGGCATGGTATGCATGACATTATGACTGGGTGCTGAGCCCCTTCTAAAAGTTTAAACCTAAAATCACCCCTGTTCCAAATAGTGGGAAAAGGGGCATCACCAGAGCAATTATCTTTGCATTAATCTTCTGGTGTCCACTCTTTGAACTTTTGCAGACTTTCAGTGTGTTTTTGATATTTTTCTTTGAGAGAAGTGACTTGTTTGCTGCCTCTCTTAACATTAGGGCATTCTCTATAAGTTGTCACCTCACTGGGCATGCAGATGCATTCACACCAGCTTGCTGCCAATCTTGTACAAGCTCTGCAGCAGGTTCGCGGTTTCCCAGAAAGTTTTGGAAAGCACCGCTTCTTGTTAGTGTCCGGCAATGCTTTGGTGTCTCGTTACTGCCTTGGTTAGGCAAGTCAAATTTACAAACCCATTATGGCTTCAAACACCATGTCAATCAGTGGCAAACAACAAACAACTGAAAGTGGTGGAGAAATCCTTTTCCCTTTCCTTTTCTTTGGAGTTGCCAGACCTTTCTTAATGATATCCAGCTTTTCTTGTAAAGTCTCTCTCGAAAATGGCTTTGACAATAAATCTGCAACCAAAGCCATTTCTTCTCCTCTTTCAGCCATTTTGGGTTGACAAAACAGATATAAAATCAACACAACTATATTTTTGCTTGTGCAGCTCGCTACAGACGCAGTTTGCTAGGTCTCGCTAGTACGTGCTCTGACTATCCAATCAAAGTGTATGAATATGCTGACGTTACTGTACGCCTGCTAGAAGGCCTTGACCAATCAAAATCTGATTGGTTGAACTAACAGGTTGACAGACGCTTATTTTGTGCTACAGGGCCCGCAGAACTGATTGTGAAGGCCTCCGGGCAGATTTCTTTGACCCTAGCAACAAATGATGGCTGAAATGTGATTGGTTAACTGCTTTAAAATGAAAATACACGTCTGGAAACAGCGCGACCACGGGATAAGCTTTGAAAAGAACAGTACAGACCATTTGGAATTATTTAGCAAGTATTGATGAACAAAATATAATTAACGTAAGTCTGATTCAGATATTTTTTTAGGCCAGCAGAGAAGGCCTTGCAGGCCCTGATGGCCCACCACTGGATTTGATGCTATGTACTGTAACTAAAATTGAATTGAATTGTTAGCTGATAAAGTAACGTTCAGCCAGCTAATTGCCATCCAGATAGTTTGAATGAAAAAGCTAACTGTACATTCAAGACAGTATTTTTGCGTGAAAGAGTTGTGATTTGTCTGTTTTGGTCAAAATGTGTTAGAGTGATACTGATACCGTATGTGAAAATGCTGCATAGAGCACATCTAAATACTTCTTCCAAAACTGACACAGGCACTGTGAAGCACATTGATTGACAATCACGCAACAATAAAGAAAAAAAAAAAGTAAAATAGTTATAATCTTTTCTTGTGCAGCTTTGTCTCTTCATCTTTGTAATCTCTCTTCTTCCTTTGTTTCCTTGGTTTTGTACATCAGTAACAAAAGCTCACTGTTGTGGATCAGTAAAGAATTCCTCCCACCAATTCCACCTCTCACCACAGCTCTGTGAATCATAACAAGTAATGGCTATCTTTTTCTGCAGATCAATGTGTCTTTTTGAAGTGAGACATGATTAAAATTCATCATTTCGTGTCTCAGGGGAAAAAGGAGTGCAGTTTTTACTCTAAATCATAAGTGGTGGTGAAAGTGTTTGCCCTCAGGTGCATGCTCACTGCACTTATAAAAAGAGTCTCAAAAAGTTCTGGCTTGCAGAAAAATGTGCTCCATTGAGGTCGTTCAGCTACGGTATCATTAGCTAAAGAACTGACATGCCCCACCTGCATGGCAGGACTTCACCCATTTAGATATTCCCCGCCCCACTTCCTCCTCATTCTCTACCTTGTTTCACCACAGATTCCAGGTGAATATCTGAATAATGTATCTGTAGTCTGACAACAGTTCATCTCTTTAGGTCTGTATCTTATCCCAATAAATATCCCCCTTTGTGTGGCTGGAAGGCAGATATAATAATTACAGTGTAAAAAAACACATTTCAACCTTAAAGCCTTTAAAATATACATAAAAGTGCTTATAAGATCCATAAAACACAAAACATCTTCTGTGCCATCTGTGATAATCTGCCTGTAACTTTAAGTAAAAGCTGACAGCTCGCTTTGATTTACTACAGCAGCATTTCTTTCTAGTGTGGAAAATCAGACATATTTCTGACGTTAGGGCATATCAGGCTATTTGTTGGTTTTATAAATGAATGGGTTATTAAATGTGAAGTTTTCAGAATGTATTCAACGTTTTCTTTCAACGTTGTCATGTTGGGAAAGATTTTGAAGGGTTTCTCTTTTAGGCTAAGCAATAGTTTTTTAGTCCACTTAAGATCAAACTGGGCTGTGTGTGGCACACTAAAGCAAGTCTGACATGGCTGCCTTTAAACCCTCTCTTCAGCTTGATACAAAGTTGAATTTTTCTGACTCCATGTGAAAAGGAGAGACAAGGTCAGATCAGGAACTCTGAAGCTGAAAATCATACATATTTCTGGAGTCCTGGGGTTTCATTTTCTTTACACAAGGCACAATGTCAGTGATGTACATGGACTCCCTCTGGTCTAAATGGCTGGCCTTCAGGTTTGTAAAGGAAAGCAATATTTATGTCTCACAAGGCCTCCAGTGTTACAATGTGATGGACAGAAGCTGTGAGCAGCAAATCCAAATCAAAAATTTTACTTTTTTCACCCAAACCCAACATCAGCATCTTCCCCTTTATTAAACACACCTCTGAGGGACAATATGTGACATTTGCTCTATAATCTAAGGTGGATTTAGCTTCCTTTGGAGTGACCTGTGCCCGCACTTTAGCTTACCTCAAAACACTCCTCAGTTTTTTCCCTCTCAAAGGTGGTACTTACACCATGCGACCCGTAACCACCGAGCCCTGACCTGCTTGAAGGGTGTGGGCGTGGATACGGTTCAGATGAACTAGAGTCAAGGACACAGGTTTGGACTCAACACCCCCCCATCATCTGTGACTCACACCACAGTGTGCAGTTTTTAAAAGTTTATTTTACAAGTCAGCAGGGAATGAGTCTGAAGCTGGGAGAATCATAGATGAGTATCAATTCACTGGACGGGGGCAGCCTTCTGCCAGAGAAGAGAAATTGATTAGTTTCTTTGGCAGAGTTTTGTGGAAGAAAATTATCCAGTTGATTAGACTTTTACTGGAGAGCAAGCAGTGGAGAGGGTGGCAGGAAAAGGTTTTCCAGAAGGTAAGCCAACAGTAGAGCGTTGACAGGTAAGTGAGTAACTGGTGAGTATGAGCACAATTTTTCCTTTCCCAGGAACAATCCAGCTAAGGATGGCAGTTGGAGATTTCTTCTGCCAACTGAGAGGGCCAAACAACAGCAGCAATCTGGCTAGGAGAGTGGGCACGAGCTGGTCCTTAAGTACAAGGAGGCGATGAGCTGACAGCACACAGGTGTGTTGGTGCAAAAGCAGGAAAGTAGAAAGCGCCACCAGAAGGTGAAGTCCAAGGTGGGCCTACCCAAACTCCACCTGAGAACAGAGGAAATGGGAAGAGTAGAGAGGCAAAAGTGAGAAAAGTGGGGGGGAAACCCTAACCAGCTCTGGACCATGACACCATTCTGATCATGAGGTGTCCCAGATGCATCCACGAATGTGAGATCAAATAACTGACTGCTGTCCAAATCCTTCTATGCTGTCATTCTTTGTGTAAGGGATGAGACCCAAGCACAGACTTGGAAAAGGTTAACAGGTTTATTTACAAGTAGATTTAGACAACGTTGCAAGTGACAACATTGGACAAAATTCCAGTCAGGGACTGTGGCTCTAAACAGGGCAAAGCCCAGCACACCTCTCTCCACAGGAAAACACACTCTTTGTGCAACTCACTGAGGGTTTCCTGGGTTCCTGTGCAGACGGAAAACAGTCGGAAGACAAACGCAGCAAAGCAGCATGAGCCGAGAAAAGAGCTCATTCCAAACAGGCTGAACTGAGTGTCTGCAACAAGGCCCACTACACAAGAGAGAAGGATTATTTTGAAGTGTGCAAAGCCACTCTAGCAAAGTTGAATAAAAATACAGAGCTGGAAATTTTCACTTGAACTTGTTGGTTTAGTTTGTTGGGTTTTTTTTCATGACCAAAAAAAGAGACAACTCCCTGTCTTCTACATGGACAGAAACCAGAACACAGAGCGCAGTAAACTGGGGTTAAACCTTTTTGTCATGCAGCACACAAAATATTTATTTACAAGAGGAACAATTTGGCATTAGCTTGGGGGCTGAAACACTCTCCCTGAGTTAAAAAAATAAAGGAATGAAAGACAACAACAAACAGCTTGAAGTGAACCATCCAGTTGCATCCAGCTGCACACAAACAAAAGTGGTGGTTGTATATCCTCTGGAGATTTAGCTCTTACTGTGCTGGATGATAATGTGCTGGACAAACAATGGCGCTGGGGATTCGGGCCAGATTTGAATAATCTTCCACTAAAAAACAGGTGTGAGCTTATTACACATACCGACCAATGCGTCCAAGATTCCCAGCAGATGTGTGAAGATCAACGACAGCAGCAATAAAGTCCAGGGATTTATGTTTTATTCATGGTATGATGATGATGAGAGAAACCCGTGTTTGTGTGTGTGAAGTCTTTCTGAAAGATGTTAGAGAATCGGAAAAACAGCAGTGTTGCTTAAAGTATGGCACAAATACAAATAATATGAAGTGTCTGTGTGAACAAGACCTTGACACTCATCCACAAGCTGTATTTCACAGTTACCTCCAGGTTCTTCTTCAGACGTCTGTCATTTATCGTTATGTCATAAATCTGCTTCATCGTGTCTCCAGGAATGACAGCTGGGCTCATTATCTCATGTCGCTCGAGTCCTTCTGCAGTTTTAGCTCAAATTCAAGCAGTCATCTCATCACTGTAGAAAATGGGCTGACACAGTGGATTGAAAATCTTCATTTAAGATTCTGAAATAAAAACTACACCAGCTGCTTTCACTGATTAAAATCATTTGGCCTGGTCTGTAATCTGGTCAGAACTGAATAAAAACTTGCAGCTGTCTTGGCTCTTGGAGTGCAATATGTGATATTAAAAATGAGAACCTTTTTAAAACTTTTTAATGTTAGTACACTGAGAGTTAAAGAAATAGAGTAATATTTAGATTAAAGACACCGAGGGGGGCGGTTATGGCCCAGGAGACAGAGCAGGACATCTGCTAATCGGAGGCTCAGTGGCTCAATCCCTGGTCTGGATGTCAAGGTGTGCTTGGGCACTCTGAACCCTGAGTTGTCTTTGATGCATCTATTGGTGTGTGTGAGTGCGTGTGGGTGTGTGTGTGTGTGCGTGTGTGTGTGTCACGCAATCACATAAATCTGATTTACTAACATTTGTGGCACATAGTTTACTGCTAATTGCACCAGTATTTAATGCCAGAAAAGTCTTATTTTGAGCTTGATGTGTGCGCGCTAGCTGTTGGAAGCAATTTTAATTTATACCAGAGTGAGGTGTTAACTAAATGAATGTAACTGACAAGAGTTTGCGACTCAAGAGTTGTGAGCACGGTACCGAAACATTAGCCCCGTTGTGTACAATTCACTCTGCACGTTTCTGCTGTTTTAATGTACAGTAAGAGCAGAGCTTAATGTGGAGGACAAAGAGAGGAGGATAATTTTTGACAAGCACAACAAGTTTGCTGGCCATAGATGCATCACAGACAGGACACTGTCTTTTTACTTTTTACAGTGTGCTGAGTGGTTTTGCCTGATGATTGGTCCATAATTAAAAAGTGCAGGGAGCACAGAGCTGTGCAATGCCACAAATCCTGGCATAGCCCTCCAGTTCTCCTGTACCAACCTGCTTTTCTGTTTTCTCTCCTTTATTTGAGTGTGCGTGTGTGTGTGTGTGTGTGCTTCACGCTAATTGTGTGTCAGGGTTGGAGCCTCTTCTTCACTGTCTACGCACCTGGAAGTGATCTGTTTATTACTCACCTGTGTGCAATTCTGTACTCTCTGTCGGGTTCAGACCCTAAGAGGAATTTTAACAACAGACACAAAACACACCGTTGGTTCTTTTTACCTGCAGGGAGAGCCGGGGCTTCGTCTGCACGAGACAGCGTCAGCCAGAGCTCTAAAGGATGCACATCCTACAGCTCCTTTTTATTGTTTCAACAGGGTTACATGATCCTGTGACTCCATATATATCATACAGGGACGTGGGCTATATATGTTAACAGCAATGGTCAAGGAATGTATAGCTCCCTGTTCTCCCTAATATGGGCAGAAACTGAAGACCAGCATACATCCTCTCCCCCATCTTAGGCAGTAACAGAGTGAGGTACATAAGTTCAGCACAGTACATTTATAAATTAATGACAACTCATCTTTTTCTCCAACACCCTCCTACTAGGCTGAAGCGGCCACTCAGGTGATGTCAGGTTGCTATACCTACAGTAGCAGCACAGCATAGCACAGCAGCCACATGTTTTGTATTCTTGGGAATGCCTCACTTTGCTATGGACTGACCTGCCACCATTCACACCAGAGGAACCTGTAGGTGAAATTTTTTTGGAAAAGGAGAGACCCAAAGAAACCACAATTCAAAGTTTAGTGACTGTTTTGACATTTGTGGTCTTAATTAACTTATTGATTGAGCACATGGTTGAATCCAGAGCCAGTTCAGTCCTTGACAAAATAATCTGGTCTCAAACATGGATTCAGTGAACATTGACCCAGTCCAGAACGCACTTGTTAGCAAGGGAACCTTTCTTGACAACCACTACCAAGTTCTCCTACATCTACATCTCTGACCAATAAGAATCATTCCTGCAACAGCCCAGATGGGAGGTATGCTACAAATACTGTGTTCATAAGCTTTATCTGTTTCTGCCCCCTATCCCCACCATCACCACTCTAGACTGTTTCTTGTCAGCCTCCACATCCAAAATTTCTACAAAATTCATAGAAATCTGTGAACAAGGGAAATGACTGTCTAAAGGGTTGTTACCCATCTAAAGGTTAGTCAGTAACATGGTAGAGTAAAATAGCTGTCTTTAGAGGCTGGATCTTCCCATAGTTTTACCATTGTCCTATCCTAACACGGTACCTGGAATTCACTGAGCTCCTGAGAGCATCCCATTCTTTCACTCTTGTTTGTAGAAGCAGTCTGTATGCCTAGGTGCTTATTTATACACCTGTGGCCATGGAGGTTGCTGGAACACTGTGTCGAGCTTCCGAAACCACCTTCCGAGGTGTTTCAAAACCTGGTTCAAAATAGTGATGGGTCGGTCGCGAACGATCCGGCTCTAAGAGCCGGCTCTTTGAAGTGAACGACGGGAGCCGGCTCCCGATAGTGAGCTGTTTATTTTTCTTTTTGTTCGGTGGTGTATTTTATTATATTTTTTTTCGGCGGAAGCTGCACGTGATTAGTTAAGATTGTTGGCAGCATGGGAGGGGAGGGACTACAGACACACTGCGCAGTGAGCACGCTAACACAGCTGAGAGAGGGAGACGCTCCTGCAAAGTTTGCTTTGGGATTGGAAAGAGTGAGAGAGTTGCGCTTTGCATAGAAAGAGGCTACAGGTGAGGAAATAAGTGAAAGAAAGCGTAGCAAAGTTTGGACACATTTTAATGTCATAGACAGTTCAAAGGCAGAGTGTAGCCTGTGCAAAGCTAAAAAGTTCGTATCGAGCAGGCTCCACAAATAACCTGCACAGGCACATGAGAACTCTACATCCATCAGTGCAATTAGACGAGAAACGGCAAGCAAGATAACCTGCTATTAATGAAGGTGTCAGCATGTCTACTGCAACTGTTGCTGCTCCTACAATGTTTTCACCCAGTACACCACCACAACCACCTACATCTAAAACCCAGAGCTCTATGACCCAGTTTTTGCAAAAGGCAATGACCCCAGGTAAACAAAAGATAATTGATGAGGAATTGGCTAAAATGATTGCAAAAGATTTTCAGCCATTTTCAATTGTGGAAGACAAAGGATTCAGAATCTATACTCATGCTCTCAATCCAACGTATGCACTTCCAAGCAGGAAAACACTTTCCCAAAAAATCATCCCAGGCCTGTATGACAGAGAGCGTGCTTCACTCCTAGAAAGGGTCAAAAAAGCTACAGCTGTTTGTCTAACAACTGACTGTTGGACGTCCCGAACCACCACATCCT
>VUQK01023250.1:6394-22304 GCA_015106715.1 Bujurquina vittata | reverse complement strand
GCAGCATATTCAGCATCCACTTGTGTGAGGAGGTCTTTCTGCCCATGGTACTTTATAAGCAGGTTATCGATGGCATCTCTCATGGGCTGTGTCCACCGAGAATGGTCCAGGACATATAGCAGACCTCCTGCTTTGATGGGACCTGTATGTGCAGCTTGTGGAGATACACTAAGGGGCAGTGGTGGTTGTACTGTCATTCGGACATCTAAAGCAGGGGGAGTGTGAAGAAAAAAAAAGGTTATTTCACTCTGATCTCTATAAATGTAAAAAAAAAATATATAATAAATGAGGAATGAGGAGGTGAGCTGAATGACCTTTTATTCTGGCAGGCTGGATCATTGTCTTTGGTCCATGAGAAGCTGCAAAGATGTCATCCTGCAACACAGACAGTTTCCTTTAGTGACTACATACTTGCATTTTTTTGTTTAAATGAGGATGTTTCAAAGTACAATAGTCAAGCTTACCTGATCAAGCTGTTCCTTCCTCTCCTCCTCAGATGGGTCATCAGTGACTCTCTCACTGAGAGCAGACGGGTCAGAGGAGTGAGATTCTCCCTGTCCACCTGCAGGAACCTTCAGGGACTTGTGCTTGTCCCAGTCCAGGGGGATGGGGCCACAGCCTGGCTCCAAGTACTGCAGTCCAAACCTTTCTCCAGTGTCCGTCGGTGAAATAAGTAAGGCTAGGTACTTGGCCTGACTCCTTACCACCACTTACAGCTTGTTGAGCTCTGTGATACGGAGGCGACACTGCAGGAAGCTTCACCTCAGGCTGCTTCAGGTCCACAAGGTGTTGAAAATTGCAGCGAGCCACCCCAACCCTGTGCCTGGAAAAGCTCTATGGAAACCCAAGTGCCGGTGACCTATTTTGCCTGGTGGAAATGAAAACCCTCCTGCTGAGAGAAACACTCTCACAGGGATCCACAAAGGTACAGCTGCCTCCTCCCCCTTGACATGGTTTAGTTGGACCTTTCCACCGTGTCTGTAGAGGATGCCCCCTGCAACCTCTGGGTCACTCAGGCAGCCTCTGAGGATGTGGACCCGCTGAATCCTCCATACCTTCAACATTGAAGGTTTAAACAGCAGTCAATATCAGGATCACATTCCAAAAATAATTTCTGGAGAACACTTTCCACTCTATCCAGCAGCTCTTTGGGCGGTGGGACTCTGGTTCAGCAGTGCTGTCTGAGCCGCTGCTTTGTTAGATTTGCAGGCACTATGCCGCAGAAAACATATGCCTGCTTCAGCCTTTGAAGGTCAGCCCGGTCCTCAACACTAAAAGCTGCAGCAAGAAACTGACAGAAAGAGCTGTGCAGGCAATGGTGCTCTGACACACACTCTCTGGTGAAGCGTTGCATGCAGTGAAATAAGTCCAGCTTGATGTTGAGGTTGCCGTTATATTTTCTCTGTTGGTGAGCTGCCCAGAGGTTGACTCAGCCACTACAGCCTCTGTAGTCTTCCAGGAATCCCAGACAAGGTGCTCGTGGGGCTAAGGGTTTGGGATCCTGAACGCAGCACAGCAGTCCCTGTCAACACACAAAGACAGACAGCAAGAGAGTGAGAGATTTATTTATTTAACTCTGAAAATATGAAATAAGTTGGAATGGAAGTGTCCTTTGTATTTCTCACCTGTCCACCCCACTGGTAGCTGGCTTTTGGCAGCCCTGCAGAAATGTAACGATGCGCGAGCCCCTCGTACATTGGCTCAAGGGATGTGTCACTTTCAGGCTGCAGCATCGCCCACGACAGGATCATCCAGTTTTCATTCATTATGGCATACGATGACATAGTGCCTGATGCCAGCACCACCTTCCAGGCCACTTTGCGGGTATGGTCTGCCCTCAGTGCCTGCCCAAATGTGCCTTGCAGGATCAGATTGAGTGCGCTCTCTTGCCTATGGTATTCTTGAACAAGGCAGTCAACCAGGTAATGAGCAGTCATGGTTACTCCAGCCATCCACATCACCATAGTCACCAAAAGGAGCAGGAGTATTTGTTGCTCTCACAGCTCATGTGATGGTCCTCTGGCCATAAAGCCCACTGTCCCCATCCAACACATTCTTGACAGCAGACAAGTAAGCCAGATGTGCACGCTCATACTTGAGGAGGAGAGCTTCATTTACTTGATTGGCCATATCATTTGGTGACTTTCCGGTGCGCCGCAGATCATCCAGCAGTTTTACATATGTCCTTCTTGTGTGTCAGAAAAGATGGCAAAATGTTGCTGAACCGGCTCAGTAGCATGTCCAACCACTGAGGTTTGTCTGCAAACCAGTGCTTTTTGCAGGTTTTACAGGTGAGTCGAGATGCTAATATGTAGTATTGTCCAGCTGTGCGAATAATGACACGGGGCCGTCCAACACCTGATGAGACCACGTGCGGATTTCTACACCCGTACAGACATGGCAGAGGGTAGTTCTTTCCTTAATAGCGTGTTCAGGTTTCCAAATAAAAAATGGATGGAGATGGAAGTATGGGGGGATGACAGCTCACAGACAGCATCGACGAGCTCAGGCTGAGGTGGATAACGCCACAAGGAAATCATGTTCATTAAGTGTCTCACCGGTCGAGAGCCTGGCCACAGTCCCAAAGCCTCCATCTCTGTTTTCATCCAGATCCTCTGCTGGTGAGAACAGTTCCTGCTCACACATCCTGCTCGTAGCTGGGGAGTTGTGGAACGGTCTGCTTTTCTTTTGTGGAGCTGAAGGATTCCCAGAAGAGGCTGCAGGTGGAGCAGACGCTGTCACTGGGTGGAGGTTTGTTGGACAAAGTTCATAGATAACCATAATGTGCAAATTTCCCCGAGGTGGGATCATTAAAGGTTATCTTATCTTATTCCAATAATTTAAAATGAAAAGTTTGATATTTGAACTGCACAGATAAAACACGTTCAATTTGTTTTTAATTTGACATCAAACAGAAAGAGTTTCCTGCACTAATGTCAAAGTCTTAGGTGCAGTCAAGTCCAAAGACAGTAACTGTGGCGGCACTGCCAGTGGAGCCCTCACTGGAGCCGAGGAAACTGGTGAGAAGTGATGACGGTAATCAGAAACAGACGGGTTCTTAGAGTGGACTGAATCTATCCTGTGTGTTTATACCAACCAGGCTGTGGAGATGCATGGGGCTGGTCTGGTTTAGAGTGAGTTGCTGTTGGTCTGCACCTCCCTGAAGCAAAAAAAAAATTACTCAGTCATTTGCTTCCATGGTAATATTGTCCCTTAGTTTAAGAAAGTATTTATTAACATGCATAAATAGAACACGCTTCAAATTTCACACATAAAAAGCTTTAAGGATTTGGTATGTTATGGATAACAGGTAATCAGCAGCTTTGTGCATCAAATGTGACTTGTAATTCTCCTTTAAATGTATTTAATATGTATTGTTGGTGCACGTCTGCTTCTTGAAAGTACAGCAAACCTCTACATCATTTACAAACCAACCCCTTAAAGCAAAGCCACAAAAACATGCAAAGCAGATGAACACATGCATTAGAACAAGCCTGAACGTGGCCAAACCAACTAATAACTAATAAACTGCTACAGAACGGCAGATCCTGACTCATGTCATGTAATTTTAACACTTTCTTGCTCTTGTCTGCTATTTTTGAGGCTGTACAGCCTGTGTCACTCTTTCACCAAACCACAACACAAAAAAGTTTCATTTTTGAAAACTTTTTTCAACTCTTGTCCATATATTTTTTAAATATCAGATTGTGGAGACACCAAACACCAGAGGTGACAGTGCAAACGCTGCAAACAGGATCCGTTACAATCAACAGTAGTATGGAATATTAGCCTAAACAGGGAAGTGACCTACGACACAACACGAGACACACAAACAGACGATATGTAAAATTAGTTAGTCCGCCCTCACATATATCAAGAAGAAACACAGTCTGACGCTGGGCGGACTAACCAAAAAAAGAAAAAAACACACCCAGAAGGACAGCAGGCAGACAGTGATAAACTGTAAAAAACCACAACACATACAGATTACTAAATAATTACTTTATTCTAAACAATCTATTAAAAACAACTAAAAATCACTGCCTACCTGTAGTGTCCAATACACCCACATGGTTAGGGTAATACTTTAGGAAGAGATTGAAAGTTAAGGCACAGTTAAAGAGACTCAACTTCTGTCTGGGAAAAAAAGCATGTCCCAAATTTTAATTAGAAGATGGTAAGGGTGTCTCCAGGAAATGGTACTAAGTCAAGGGACTGTCCTCAGAAAGCATGTCAACAAAAGAAACATGTCTGTTGAGTCACTGTTGTCAAGTAGACTTTCCTTTGTTTATAGATTGCCTGGGGGAAGATGACTATTATTGAAAACTTTAAATCAAACCTTAAGTGATAGATCTTCTTTCTTTAAAGACTAGACACATATATTTGATCAAATATACTTTTAATAATTAATCAAAGCAACAGGTAGCTGTGTAATTAGCCAATGTTTTTACCTCCGTTAAGAAGGTGAGGCTTTAGCTGATGTATAGTTGTCTCTCTCTTTGGCTCTCTTTCTCGCATCATAGGTCACTGACATGTTCTCTGTTTGGCCCATTTTTATATCCTCTAATATTTCTACTGCATCAGATATCACACTGCAGAAGTTGAGTTACTTCTATCATTTACCGCAAACGGTAAAACAACAACAATACATTTACTCCTTACAATAATAATGTTGCTGACTTAGTTTTATTCGCTGCAGAACCTCAGGTATCCCCAATTTTCTTTTTATTAAACGTAATAAGGCTGAAATGCATTTGTTATTTTTGTATTAAAAATTATATCATTATTAGTCACTTATGCTCTTTGAATCTGTGGGTGTACTCATATAGAAACAGGTTTGTAGTGTCAGCAGTTGCTGTGACAGAGGATAGCCTTGGGGGAAGTTTCCAAAAAACAGTGTTCGTGATGGCAACCTTCACATTTATAATCTATGTCATTGGGCTTTTTTTTTGTTTGTTTTTAATTATTTAAATTTTCATGCCCATAGTTTACTTAGTGTGTAACCCTGGTAACTGCCATGATCTCATCAAATCTGATCCAACAGCTCCTTTTTTTAAATTTTTGGATACTTTTTCCTACATTGGGACCGATATCTACCAATCATATCAGGAATTAC
This sequence comes from Bujurquina vittata, assembly GCA_015106715.1. Lineage (NCBI taxonomy): Eukaryota > Metazoa > Chordata > Actinopteri > Cichliformes > Cichlidae > Bujurquina > Bujurquina vittata. The sequence goes on along the minus strand of VUQK01023250.1, from coordinate 17,188 downwards.
ATTTGTGACTTAAGGTGGGATTAATTTATTAACAAATATTATAAGGTCTGCAATGAAATTTTTTTTTTCTGTTTTTAGTATGTTGTTTTTCACCTCACAACCTCCATATATTGGAAACACAGACCTAAAAAGCAGCCACTGTTTAAAACACTAAATCCTCACATAACCTACATGACTGCAGTCCTCACAGGATGATTTTTAGGTCATCCTGTGCAAAGAGAATCTCTCTTTACGCTCATTCATTTTTCATGCATTGTGTTACTTCTTTTTGGATGGTGCAGTTTAAAGTGTTTGGGCCTCTGCATCCAGTGGATGGCAGCAGCGAGGAGCGTTCAGCTTGTTGTTGATGCTGAGGAAGCTGCTCCTCCACTTCTGCATCTAAAGAGACAAGCACGAACTTCCTGTGTGATCTCCGTTCAGCTGACTTCACCCTGGCTGCCTCTCTGGGAGGCTTACAGGCTCTGCAGTCCGGGGGGTAGAGAGGCTTCTGTGGGCGGTGTGTGGCTCGGTAAAACGCCTGGGACATTCGTGCAGCAGCATCAACAGCAGAACAGCAGCAGCAGCCGCCGTAAATGTGGATTGTTTACACCGGTCGGTCAAGCCTTTCCTGCTTCCCCGCCTCCCCGCGACTCCGATCGGCCGCCTGTACTCAGCCGCGAAGCCGCAGATAGCGTCAGTGTAACGGGGCTGATGGCCCTGGTGCTCGGCCCGGCCTCCATCACCCTCAGCGTCTGCCTGTGAGACTGCTAGAGAGCTACAAAGCCGCACTGCTACATTTAGTCGCCTGAGGTCCTGTGGGAAGAGCAGGGAAAGGAGAGGCGGAGCGGGGCGCAGCATCGCACCGTGCATGGTGCTGCGGTGTCGGAGGGAGTGGATGTGCAGCCAGAGCTGACCCGGAGATGGCTGTTCTCAAACTGGCCGACCAGGTAGGACCTGCTAGCCGGTTAGCTTAGCCTCCAGAGCTGCAGCAGCACAGTATTTCTCCTCTTTTGTCCGGGGAAAAAGTGTTTTAATAGCGCATGTTGTGCCGCTTTTCCGGGCATTTTGTTTTATACAGCCTAGAATAAATGCATTTTTACCCCCACAGACTGAGCACAAACCCATCCATAAATTAGCATAAAACTAAAAAAAAAAAAGGAAAAAAAAGAAAGCCCTGTTTATTAGATGTAAATATCGTTAAAATGAGGACAGCTCATCTGTCTCTTATTTCCTGTTTCCTCCTGCAGTTCATTTCTGCAGCAACTAAAGTGCTGAGCTGAGGTGTAGATTCAAAGGACTTGAGTATTTCTAATTTAAGGATCCTAAATTTCAGACGGAGGATTTCCAGCTCGACATTTTTATTCTGGGACTTTGCCAAAGTAGCTTTGCATAATTCACAGTTTTAAATATGTATTACTGGCCCGTAATGCATCCCCTCAGTTCAACCTGTCTCAATCAGTCTGTTTTAGCTCCTTTGCTCGTTAAGGCACCTCCCCTTCCTAAAAGCCCACTTTCATCCCATTGGCCAGTTTCTGGAATCCTGCGGAAGAGCCCCTTGTTAACTGTACAGCTTGTAGCTTACTTCTTGGACATGCTTTGCCTGTGTGATAAAATCCAAGATATATTATTCTAAAAAGCAGTTAATAACCCTAGCTAACTTCTTGGCAAAAATGGCGACAAGAGCTAATCATGTCTTTTGTTTTCTAGCTCCTGCTTTTCACTAAATGCTCCTGTATGGGTTTTTTTAGACTTGTGTGTGTTTAAATAAACAACTATCTGATGGTAAAGTGGCAAGTAATTTACCATGTATTTCAAAATGTCCAAATTTTGCTAGCTTCAGTTCAACGGTTTAAAAGTGAAAATTTGATAAATTTTCTTGTATGATGGTTTGACTAAACTGCGGCTTTATCGATAATAAATGTAACTGGTAGTTACCATTTAGTCCATAAAATAACCCAAAAAAGTGTTCAAATGTCTCGCTTTGTTCAACAAAAATTCCCAAAATACATTAAATATTAAGTTTTTCCTAATTGTTGCTCATTATTTATTTGTTTATCGACTTATAGTTTCACCTTAAAGATGTGGAACATTCGAGAAGCTTAAAGAAGATTTTGCTTTGGAAGAGATTTAATAACCTTATTTCTATGTAAACTCCCATCTGAAATGATTAATTGTTAATTGTTCAATATAATATTAATACTATTGTGATAACTGATCAGTGTCATTGAACCTAATTTTTCAACAACAATGCCTGCCAATTCATGGGGCCCTTATCTAAATCTTCTTTTTCCCATTTTAAATGATAGTAAACTGACAAATTTTGAGGTTTGGACTGGTGGTTGACTGGTGGTTGAACAAAATAAGCAAGACGTAGTTGTTTGGTTTTTTTTACATTTAGTACAGTTCATTTTAATACTTCACATACATTTTATTTAAATATTTTTACTTAACTAACATTATATTCAAGGACATTTCTTTGTAACAGAGCAGTTTCTACACTTTTACCCAAGAAATCTGAATCCTTCATCCACCAGCTGACATGTTAAAAATGTTCACTGACTGCGTGTCAGTAATGCTGTAATGATCTGATTTTGTGGGAAGACCTCCAACTCAAAAAATGTCTTTTCTGATAAACCATTTGTCCCAAGGAAACATACTTGACTGAACATCTTCACTGCAAGGTCTGTTCAGGCACTACTCTGGAGCTTTGGCAGCACTTAATAATACTCTTCAGCAGACTTTGGAAAATAAGAATTTTGATTTAAACAAGCCACAAAGAAGAGGTCCTCAAGGTGTTCAGAGAAATAGAAATTTGAAGAATTAAAACTGTGTGACAGAGTAACTGGTCATGGTAACACAGGGTTGGATTTTTAGAGTGAAAGGTTTCTGGAGGAGCCGTCAGGGCACTTGTTCAGGGGCCTGAGAGTTTGGGAGAACCCTAGACGAGAGGAGGCTCTGAACAAAGTGACTCATATTATTTTAGAGTCACACACATCAGTTGAAAACAGAAAGCAAGAATAAAGAGACACAAATCAGCCGCATGCAGAAACAAAACAGAGAGAGAAAACAAGTACAACGAGACAACCTGATACAGAGATATTCACAATGAAGACAAAGAGACACTTAAGGACTACAAAGAGTCTTGTAACTGCTACATGACACACAATAGCTGCAAAGAGGCAGGCATCAGCTTCAAAGAGACACTTAATGGCTACAAAGAGATACTTGTTGACAACAAAGAGACACAACAGCTACAAATAGGCACACAGTGACTTGGAATGGCTACAGAGAGATACTCGATTACAAAGAGACACACAACACCGTGGCTACATATGAGTAAGAAATTAATAGACACACAGTGTCTTACAAGAAATGCAGCAGCTACACAGACATACAGAACATACTTGATGGCAACAATAAAGCAGAAGTATCAAGAATACAGTAAAAAATAGAGCAGATGTACAATAAGTACACACATGATGGTGTATATTGAAACACAAAAGCAAAACCACAAAATAAAAGTACAATTAAAACTGGACTGTTGATTGATGAAAACATTTTCAGGCCTGTTGAACTATTAACTGTTGTTTCATGGAGAAAAATATAATACGTGATGAACAGTCGCAGTTTCAAATGAATGAATGTGAAGAAAAGCAGCAATGTGGAGAAAAGAATTAGAGAGGATCTGATCAGTTTTGGTGGATAATGTTGTGACTTTTAGCTCAGTTTGGGAACCTCTTTCCTCTGAAGGCTTTCCTTATGTCACATTGCCAATTTTTTTCTAAAGTTAACTTACTCAGCATCTCTCTGTAGAACTCTGATGTGGTCATATGAGATCTGACTTCAGGGAGGAAGAGCCGTGTGCGCGCGCGCACGCGCGCGTGCGTGCATGCGCACTTACGACCTAGAACTGTAGCACTTCCTGTTATTTTCAGACATGCTGATGATGCCTGATAACTGGATGCCTCAGACTTTTTTCTTTTCATCATGGGCTTATCAACCACGGGTATTGTAAAAATTCTGCTGCTGTAATGTCTGTTTTAACCAGTGATCTGCTGGATTGATTCAGAGATCAACATCAGACCTAGAAGTCATCAGATGACTTTGAATAAACACAAACTGCTCATGGGGTTATGTTCTTTAACCCTTTCTCCTTTTTTTTTAATGTGTGTGTTGTAGTGAAAGACTCTGTGGGGTAGAAAACTCATCAACAGAATGCAAAGGAAGTACATGAAGTTGTTGACTTGTGACTTTCTGCCAAAGCACAGTTGTGTCTGTTGTGCTCGTGATTTGAAGCAGGTTTAAAAAATGAATCTGTTTTTGCTTTTCAAATACATTATTTCCTAATTTTCTTATTAAAACTCAATTTTAAGACTTTTTCAACCTTCTTTATAATTAGCCTCAAACCATACAAAACTGAATAGCATATAATTTTCAGGCAATTGTGAGGAATGTTTCCATGTAATTACTAGGACAAAACAACAGTTGTTACGCTTTCACTGTTTGAGGAAGCCTGAAGTGTGCCGCCGACCCCGAGGAGGAGAAACTGAGCCAGTCAGACCAGTTACCTCAGGCATCAGCGGAAATGAAGGCACTGTTGCAGAGCACATGCATTTCAGGTTAGCCTGCATGTGTGTTTGCAGGATGTCTGTGGAATGAAAACAGTGTTAATCAGATGCAGGATGTTTGTGTAGAATACGGAGGAGAGAGGATTATGCTGCAGGGGTCAGGGTTCTAACAGCTAGCTCCACTACCTGGACTTACTAAGTGCTCACAGTTTGACCCAACTTATAAAGAACTATCCCTACATTAGCTTAAACAAGGTAACTTTATCTGCTTCATTATGTCTAACAGGATAACGTTAGCCAAAATACAATAATGTTAGCTGATTGTTTAATTATGCTTTAATCAACTCCATACTGTTCAACAATCATGGCAAGAAAAACAAAATATTTAATGAAATCCAAACTATTTGTATTCTCTTACCTTTATTTGAAAATAAAGTCCATGCACCTATCTTTCTCCACAAATATCTTCGTTACCGTGTTGCACGGATAGCACTGCCCCCTATCGGTGAAGTACGGTACTTTCTGCCTCACTCTGTGCATTTTTACCGCGCATTTATGACCGATCACAAAGAACAAACATGGGTCACATATTCATTCAGTATATCAGACAGACTGTGGAACATCAGCATGTGTATCACATGTGTAATCAAACGTGTATTTTGGTGATATAAAGAGAGATGGCAATGGGCATGCGCAAACCGCCTGCTTCATTTATTGTATGTGACACAGCACCCCCAGAGGCGAGCCACAGCCCTGCACTGGCTCGCCCCGCATTTCTTTCCTTTGTTTGAACAGGTGATGCGTAAAGTCCGCGATTTTGACCATTAAAGTGTTGTAATAATTCAGAAAAGCAATGTAGAACTTTAATGCTGTTAATGTGGGTGAAACGTTCCACTTACCTAGTGACACCTGAGTGCTGCAGAGTTTTAAAAAAGCATCAAAGCAACAAATTTGTGTCCAGGATTTTTTATAATTGAATTGTTAGTTACTCGAGGGATCGCTGCAGCCCTAAATCTAACCTCTCTTCTTCCCCTCCTGTCCTCTTTCTTACATCTTTCTCCATCTCTGAGTGAACGTTTCTAATTCACTTCTCTCCCTGGAAATAAAGCAGCTGGACCTTTAGCTAGCAGACACACTGTGACAAACTGCAGACACGTTGTGTGATTGCTGATATTGGTTGAGCATTTAGAAAGGCTGCATTTGAAATTACATGCCACAGCACATTACAAAAACGCCATTCAGGATCAATCCGGCCCACTTTAACCCCTGAGCACAACCCTATAAATGATACATAAATTATATGGTTTTACCTCTTTCATCTCTTTGTATGTGGGGGATGGATATACCAATACGAATGGCTTTTGCATGTTATTGTTCCCTCAATTTAGGCTCTAGGGATGGTAAATAAAAACTTCTCTAAAGTAACGAGTCTGTTTTGAAAATGTAAGGAGTAGAAAGTACAGATATTTGTGTAAAATGTAGGGAGTAAAAGTAAAAAATATTCAAGTAAAGTACAGATACCTGAGTACTAAAGTACAGCAACAAAGTATTTGTACTTGTTACTTCCCACCTTTGCTATTCATTTGCTAAACATCTCCATACATGACTCTTACTTCTGTATACAAGTAAGTTTAAATAAGTTTAAAAAAGGCTGTATAAAATGTGTGCATTAATCTCCTTTACATAACATTTTCTTAGTGAATTTAGAGCATGACCTCATTTTGGGACATAGTAATCATTAACAGAAATGAATAAATACTTTGAAAACTGAATATTTTTAGTACTTTTTTTTCAGTAATACTGCATAGTATTTTGGGGTTTTAAATTGTTGAATAGAAAAAAACAAGAAACACTTGAAACTTGTCTTGGAACCCACTGGCTTTCATCTGAAGACCTAGCTTTCAGAGTCTGAAGCCAATTTCCCATCTTCATATGTGGATATGTGTTTATACAGAATAGAAGAACTGTGATATCATTTGAAATATATCATATATATAGGATCCTTAATCCAAAAAGCATGCTCAGAGATGTTTGGCTGTTACCAGCACTCTGACCCTGCATGTGGAAGAACATTTTCTCATTGTTATTGGTTACTAATGGGATCTGGGTCACATTGGTTCTGCCTTAAGGCTAATGAGAAGTGTGCATGCTGCAACAAGGACCTCCTGTGTTTGAGAGAGCCTGCAGAGATGCTATACCAAGAAGACTAGTACAGAAAGCTAAGTCCTGATGTCACTTCCTGTCTTAACATGTGTTCCTCTAGCTTCAGTGCATTTTCTCACTCAGCTTTTCTTTGATTCGAGTCACCAGCTCTTCTAGTTAGCTCTTCCCCTGAAACATCCTATGAATTGTTGCCTTGCTTGTGGTAGTACCCGCCAACTCCTGATTGATGCCAGCTGAGTGTTTTTGTATTTGAGGCAACCAATAAGCATCAAGCTCACCATGCCCATAATCCTGTTTCCTCGCTGTGTTTCATGAGTGTGGAAACACGCACAGAAGAGCATAGTGTGTTGCTGCCTTAACCATGTTGCTACAAACTGGTTACATTATTTGCATTAGTGTGTTGTTCTGCTGTTGTTACATGCTAGATCTGATCAGAACTAGAAGCTTTAAACACCAAAGTTACACAGTGGTAGAAAAGCAAATTATCAGTTATAAAATAACAGCTGCAGTACTGCAACATGTTGTCTTGTTTTCTTGAGTTGGCCAACAAACCAATCCGAGTGAGAGGGGTCTTCATCTGGAAGGTGATTAATAGGTTCACTGTTCTGCTATCAGAGCCAATGAAGCCCTGATTGTAGAAGCTGCCAGAAGGACGACCAATTCAACAGTTCTCAGTAAAATGTGGCCAAAATGAAGGAGTCTGAATCTTTTGTGAAGCTGATTTAAATTGTGTTTGTATTTCACATAGGTACACCTGGCTGCCCTCACTCTAAGCAGTGAGTGAGATGATGGGATGGTGTGGCATTATAGCAGAATGACGTTCAGGGGAATGAAACAGTCAGATGAGGAAGAACGGTTGTGGTGTGCTGTATTTTTAAAGCAGAAGTGAAACGCTTCTCTGTGGTTGGTTCCTCTCTCAGGGTTCTGAGAAGGAGAGACTGTGCAACAGGAAGTGAGGCAGGAGTAGCAGCAACACACAGGAAGTTAAGTGAGGCCTACCTCTGCTCAGTCTGGCTCAGAAATAACACATTACATTTTGGTTTAAATTTTACCAATTTTTGCATGTTTGCTGTAGACATGCATGTACTTAACCATAGCTGATTAACGAGCTGCTTTGTTATGAAGTGTATTTGTTATGGAAATTGGGTTTTTAGTATTTTTTTTTAAAGTGAAGGAGCTGTCTATTTTTTTTAATCTTTTCATTTTTGAGCATTTGCTGTTATCTCATTTTTAAAAAATAAAAAATAAAAACTGGTAGTCTTTACTACTTTACGGCTACAATTTCATAATATAAATTCACACCCTCAGAGCAAACCTCCACCAAGGCAGCTCACTCTCTGGGCAGTATTTACTTTTAAGGGAATAGTTTTGCATTTTGTATGTATATTTTTTTCTTTGTTTTTTTTTTAGTACTTAAAAAGTTTGTAGTGCAGTAAAAATCAGATGTTTACTTTGATTGTAGGAGCAGGTCATGGATAATAGGTATTGATTTGTAAATAACTGGACTTGGATAACTTGAGCTTATTATAATATTTTATGCAGCTCATTCTCTTTCTCTCGACAGTAATTTGTGGAACATAATTTGGGGTGAACTTGAAAGAAAGGCAGGCGTGAAATGTAAAAGTGAGGTCAGAGGTCAAACGTGACATATTTTGAAACTTTATACGGTACTTTCTATATGTTGACAATACCACACCTGTAAGCATCATAGTTTCTGAATTATGAGACTTTTTTCAATTTTAGACCAATAAATTATGAAGTTGACCTTGGAGACTTTGGTGGATGTGAGTCACCAAAGTAAAAAATTCTGCATGCATGTTGTTTTTAATCAAACTAAATGATAACTTGCTGATGATATTGCTTCTTATCTTAAACAAGATAATATTACCTACTAATTTACTCTGTAATTTAATTACATTAGCCTAATCAAAGAACAATTAGCTGCTTTGTTAGTCTGAACAAGCTAACCTCACCTGCTATCTTAGGCCAAATAGTATGATACTGGCTTCTGCATTAGCATAAATAAGATAAAAGTTAGTTGTGTTGTTAGTCTGAACATACTGTTATCTCATATGTTAGCTTAAATAGTGTAATATTGGTTACTTTATTGATTATCTCATCTCAACACGCTTTGCTTTCCTGTTATTTTGGGGCATTTACTAAATGCCCCCCAAATGCCTCTGCACAACAAAATTTAACCCAATGAACCATGTAATCTAGGATGTTCAAATTCACACCACATATACATACTATTCATGCTAGACCCATCAAACTTCACACACTTGTTCTCTGATTATACAATAACAGCACTTTCAAAGTTTTTTGTGGGTGCTTTTTCACTCATGATGTTTTTTTTATTTTATTTTTGGTGTTATTTTAATCCGACTGGCTTTTGGACTGCACAACCTGCAGAAGTGCATATTTGCCTTCACTGACACTTTCCCCACTTCTTTGTGTTTTTGCATTTCTCCAACTCCTCTGATATCTGCTGTTTGGGCCTGTATTTAACTCACCTCTGTGATCCTGAAAAGAAAAATAAGGGCCTCAGAGAAATAACCTCCATGCAGAACCCTTTTTGCTTTTGGGGCATGTTATCTACCAAGAATTTTCCACAGTAGTTTCTCTGTGAGCCAGGAGACATAAGAAGTGAGGGTCGGCATGCATTTTTGTATACAGTCTGCAGCTTTTGTAAACACTGCAGCTTCAAGTACGGCACATAGGCAGCACTTCATACCGTGGGAAGGATCATAGCCTTTTGTAATATCCATAGTGGTCATGTGTGTTTTCTTTCTCGTCCCCTCCAGCCTCCTCTTATCCAGGCAATCTTCAGCGGAGACTCTGAAGAGATCCGGATGCTCATATACAAGTCTGAAGACATCAATGCTCTGGTAAGGACTCACATACACTACACATGCATTCTTTCAACATGTTTCTCCAGAGTCCATCTATCCATGTTAAAGGCTGAAACAGTCACCTATTTACATTTTCCACAGAACAAATGATTTATATTCATAAATATTCACTTCAGTTCAGTTTTATTCAAATAGCGCCAAATCACAGCAACAGTTGCTCAAGGCACTAATATTGTAGGGCATACACCCTACAATAATAGCTCAACAATCAGACGACCCCATAACGTAACACAAATAAACTATATGCAGGTAGAGTCCTTATTGGCTGCTGCCGTTCACTACGGTGATGCAGTGAAGTGGCACCTCTATCCAGAATTAAAATAATTGCAACTCATTTTTTAGCTTTTGGTTTGTTACATGACAGATGTGTATAAATAGCACATGATAAAAATCTCACCTTGCATATGTTGTATTTGAGTGTCAGTCTCATGTAGGCGGTCCAGTCAGAAAACAACAGGTTGAAGCGTCTACAAACAATCATGCACTCATAAACTACCCGCGTGAACAACTGGCATCCACCAAACCTCCAAAGAGAGATCAGTAACAGTAAAACAGATAAGTAAAATAATAAAATGAGACAAAAAAAATAGATATTACAAAATATAATGCATCAACAAACATCAATATAAAAAGAAATACAAAAAAATCCAAACTAAAATAAATGTAAAAATTAAAAATGAATAGAAATTGAAGAAAATAAACTCTAAATAACCAAAAGAGAGTAATAAAATTTAAAGAAAAGATAATTAAAAAATAATAACAATCAAGAGAAAATAAATAAATAAATCTTTTGCTTATCCAGTAGATGTTCTTCTCCCCAGCAATACTTTCTAGTTTTCCTGGGGGATTCTGTTCCCAGGTCAGATATATAATCTCTTCAGTAGGTTCCGGCTCTACCCCGGGGTCTCCTCCCAAGTTGGGTGTGCTCAGAAGACCTCCAAAGATAGGTGCCCAGAACCCCCTTAACTGGCTCCGTTCAACTACAAGCAAGCAGCAGCTCAACTCTGAGCACCCTCAGAGTGTCTGTACTCCTCAGTCAGTCTCTACTGTGTTTCAGCTGAAGTTGAATTTTTTTTTATTTTGATTTGATTTATTTATTTAAAGGGGACAGTGCAATTTAATAAAACACATAATATGACATGAGGTAAAAAAGCCAGAATTAGCCCAAAGGC
>VUQK01023248.1:0-12248 GCA_015106715.1 Bujurquina vittata | reverse complement strand
ATGTGTGCTGTTAGTGACAGCTTTTTCATTTCGTGTTACATAGAGAGGAAAATAAAGGGAACACACACACACACACACACACACACACACACACACACACACACACACACACACACACACCTATATACCCAGCCAGCTGAGGGACATAATATCCTCAGCTTGCTCTGGGTCTGCCCAGATGTAGGAGGCATCCTAATTAGATTCCTGAACCACCTCAACTGTGGCCGTTTGATGTGGAGGAGTAGCAGCTCTACACTGAGCTCCTACTAAATGACTGAGCTCCTCACCCTGTCTCCAGAGCGGAGCCCAGACACACTTTGGAGGAAGCTCGTATACATAGTACAGGTAATCAGTCTGCTGTACCAACTGTGATGAGTAACACTTTAACATTATCTAATGCTGAGGAGCTGACGTGAGTGATGACAGAAACATGACTTTCAGCACTATATGAGCTACCTGGTTGTTATTTGCCTCTCTGGAAGGATGATGACAGTGGGCTCTGTGCTGGGGGTCTGAGTAATATTTTTGTTGTGTATGCTTTTTACGTGATTTCTGCAAACTTATTAGTGGAAGGAAGCAGCGCTCTGGGACATGTTGAATGCTTGATATGCAAGTGTAACGCTTCTCCTCTTCTTTATATGCAAAAAGAATTATTGCTCTAGTTAGAGTTCTGCGTCGGCCCTACGTACATAGATAACCCATGATGCAGTGTTTCTTTACATTTACCTCTTTTCACTCTGTTTATACTTCACTCTGCATTTAATCATTAGGTATTATTAATCTCTGACTCTTTTCCACAGTGTTGTCCTTTGTCCTCTCTTCCCTCAGCACCAACAGGTCGAGGCAGATGACTGCCCCTCCCTGAGTCTGGTTCTGCTGGAGGTTTCTTCCTGTTAAAAGGGAGTTTTTCCTTCCCACTGTTGCCAAGTGCTTGCTCATAGAGGGTTGTTTTGACTGTTGGGTTTTCTCTGCAGTATTGTTGGGTCTTTACCTGCAATACAAAGCGCCTTGAGGTGTCTGTTTGTTGTGTTTTGGCGCTAAAGGAATACAGTTGAATTGAACTGAAACAATCTAGGGCCCCATTTACACAAGAACATTTTCAGGATAAAAACGATGCATTTTGGCATTTTGAGTCCCTGAAAATTGTATAATTTGGAAACGGGTTCAAGAGAGGAGTGTTTGTAAAACCCTCCAGTCTCCGTGTAAACAGCTAAAATGCTACTTTTTGAAAATGAGAGGTACTGGCACAGGTGCACAGTGTTTGGGAATCCTATAACCACACCACCGACTTGTGGCCTGGCATCAGAACTACAGCGGTTGCAATATACCGCTATTCCATGTGAACGCGTTATGTTTTTATACTGTTATTCTGTTTCCACTGGATTATTCTCACGTAAACGGGGCCTAAAGCACCCTATCACACTAGTATCAATTCAGTACAAATACTAGCGTTGGTATCAATCCTATTAATATTTGGATCGATCCGCCCGCCCCTAGTGTGTATTTGTGAACACCTTCCTAATCGGTCTCAGTTACTCAGCCCTCAGCTTATGGCGTCCTAATAAAGACACAAATCCTAAAAGAAGGGCTGGATAATAATAATAATTTATAAGGTACGATTGTAAACCTTCGGGGTTCCACCCAGAAATGCTGTTCTTATCACCGACACGTGTTTGTCTCCAAAGCATGTCTGAGCTCCTCCACAGTGACCGCTTCCCTTTAAACAGATTTTCATGTTGGGGGAAAGAACAAAGCCAAATCTGGAAAGTAGAGCGAGTTGTGAGTGAGGATTCTAGTAATCGGCACACATCACGAACAGCTCTCATTTCTCCGACCCCCCACAGGAAGTAGTTCTGATGTTTTTTCATAGACCTCAGACTCCTTTGGAACTAAAATATCAGCTGTAGCCTTCGTGTTCGTGCTCCTTTACTGCTTGCGTTTTCGTGCTGCTGTGATCTGCCAGTTCCCCTCTGGCTCCGTTAATAAAACTGAACTGATGGTGTCTCGATGGAGGGCCAGACCTCGGCTGAACCGCTCTGCTTTCTGTCACCTCACTGGGTTTCCATGACGAGGCAAACAAAGTATGATGTGAAGTCATCTACATTTGTTCTCTTTTTCTGTCTCTGTTTTCAGGAGGCTGCTGGGAATTATCACCAAAAAGGACATACTCAAACACATGGCACAGATGGCCAACAGAGACCCAGACTCCATCCTCTTCAACTGATCTCCTCCATCCTTCCTCTTCATCCTCTCCCACCAAATCTCCCCTCTGTAGAACAGAGGGAAAGAAGACACCAGCTTGTAGACTTGCACGAAATGCACCTTTACCTCTTCAAGAAAGTTGAGCTTCGTTTGCACAGCTGACCAGAGAACAATGAAATTTATTTTCTGTGTAACTTGGAGGCGTTTTTGGCTCAGCGAAAGGCAGCGCGTCACCGAAAACTCGAAAGCTCTCAGAAACCGTGACTCATCCTTAACTGACACCGCTGGCCCCGATGTCATGTTCAACCCAGAACTCACATCTGCTCCTGCCAACGTTTTCCGTTCTCATTTCCTTCCTCATTTTCAAATCCGTGAAGAAACCTGCGCTGCAGAGGACCAAAAGTCAGTTCTCCGTCCTCCATTTGCCATCTTGTTTCTCACACCTGTGAGTAAAATAAAAATTATAATAATGGATGCAGGAACAGCTAATCCTCTGTTGTGGAGACTGACAAGAGGAGACGAGGTGGAGGAGGAGAAAATAAAGACGTCGGGGAAGATGAGTTGTTTTGGGAGCTCCGTTCCTGCCTTCAGGCCTTCACAGCGAGCCCAAACAGAGCACTTTGAGCCGGGCTGATGGATGTTCAGACACTTCCCTCCCTCCCTCTGTGAGGTTTCCTATAGCCTCGAGGCTGAAGGATCCAGGAGTGTGAGAATAGGATCGAATACACACACAAGCTTACACTCCACAAAGACTTTCATAACAGCCTGGGAACCTGCTAGAAACATCTTTTTTGTTGTTGCTGTTTTCCAATAGGTGCTCAAGATTTGTGATACAGCTCCAGCCTGGAACCTATGCAGTGTTGTCCTGCCATTCAGACAGTTTTTTTTATGTTGTAGACATTCATAGTCAACGCAAACCATGTCATACCTTATAAATGAAACGTATTTCCAGGCTGCTCTGGAAGGGCTACAAGAGAAATCACGACATAAATTAATTTATGTAAATGTAAAATTTTTCATCCCACTAAATTATTCCACTGACTTAAAGTTGCAGTTTGTGTCTTTATTTTGGTTCCTCATAACACGAGGTGGTATCTGTTAGGATTTGATAAGCATTCGATTTTATTTATTTTGTTTTGAAGCTCAGATTCTGTCAGATCTCTGACTGAAGCTTCTGTTTTGGCTTTTATTGCCAACAAGTTTTTATTGAAAACAAGAATTTTATTTCTGTGACTATAAATCTTTTCAGTTTTTGCTGAACTAATCTGAAACTGATCCAGTCAGGTATGTCGGCAAGAGCTCATTAACTAATTTCAATTAACCCATCTTGTTCGTCCTTGCTCAAACAGAAATGTGAAAGAGTTGCTGCTTTCATCCTCTAAAATAAAAAAGGATTTGTTCCTTTTCTCTGTCACAGATAATTGTGAACTTGAAAATGGGCTCTATTAGACACCATTGTCAAGTTGAAAATGGATATTTGGTCAGATTTTAGTTCAGTAGGCAGGTTTGAGGCTGGAGTCAGACTTCAATATGCTGTTGAAACCTGGTTAATGTTCTTCCACTTGAGATAGATTAAAAACATAAGAACAGAAGTGTGGAGGACCAGAACCTCAAGTCAATTCACTTTGTAAATAAACCTGTAAGCCATTAAGTGCACCAAAATAACATTAAAAATTAACTATTAATTTATAAAATGTTGCAGAATCAAAATTTGGGTGTTTCACTTACCTTTGTATCAATTCCCCCTGTATATAGTCATGTGGAAAAGAGTTCTCACAGGATGAAGTACCTCCCAAATGACTTTCTCACATCATTGTGGTGCAGTTTGAGCCCACCTTTCTTTACGTTACGGGTACTCGTTTACGCAAAGCTCACTTAAGGTCCCCCCCGAGCATTTCAATCAGTTCTGGACTTTGACTGGGTCATTGCAGCACCTTCATTCTTTAGTTTTTCAGACATTCTGTTGTAGATTTGTTGCTCTGCTTGGGATTATTGTCCTGTTGCATGACCCAGTTTGAGCCAAGCTTTAGCAGTCACAGATGGCCTCAGATTTGAGTCTAGATTACATTTGACTTTGGTATATAGAGTTCACGCTTGACTCAATGACTGCAAGGTGCTCAGGTCCTGTGGTTGTGAAATCCCTCCATCACTATGCTGAGAGTTGCTATGGGGTGTTGCTGTTGATATGCTGTGTTTGGTTTTCTCCAAATGTGGCACTGTCTGACCTTAGGGTGAGTTTGCTGGGACGTCCACTCTTGGAAAAATAGTGGCTTTGTTAACACACACCTGGATGGTGCTCACACTTGATTAGCAGCACCTGGCTTCTACTTACTCTGTTCATTCCAGTGGAAGCAGTAAGGGTGTACATACACCTCTTTCCACTAGTACCTACTTGGTTTGAAACAGTTTAGGTGGTTTTACATTACAATTGAGTACCACCTCAGTGTGGCTATACTAAGCCGGCCCGTCATGTCATTTGGCTCCATCTATCTGCCTCTGGAGTCCATCGTCTGCCAAAAACAACTGCACCTCATTGTTGGACTATGGTGTTGGTTAGTATGTGGCCATTTCCCTCAAAAAAATAGCGGGTTTGATTCTTTTTACGGAGTTGCTCCCATGACTCATCTAGAGACGTCACTCCCTGGCTAATCAGTAGCATGCAGTCTGTTGACGTCCCATTTTCAGTTTGAATCAGCTCGCTTGGAACCCCGGCTGAGGAGGTACTAAAAAAGTGCATGGTATTCGGTACTACCAGCTAATGGAGAACCCTGAAACCTGAATAGAGCTGAATTGAGCTGAGCTAAGTAGGCACTAGTGGAAAACAGGCGTTTGACTGCAAAGAGTCCAGACCATTAATTTCTGTGTTATGCATACATGGATTCATTTTCACATAGTTTATTTTTGAATTTAATTTAGCATTTTCCCCAGTTAAGTTATTATTTCCTGTATTATTTCCATTTATTTTACTTATTTTGCAAACAAGGGTATTGATAAAACAAAAAGGTAATGCCAATTGGTACTGTTGTTTTTCATTGGTGCCTAGATTTATTTATTTACTTGATTGTTTATTTCAAGTGTTGAATGGCATGCTGCATTATTTACAGGTTCATTCATTTCTTTGCTTTGATTCTTGGCATCTTTGGTCCTCCATACTGAAGTCTCATAACACATAGAGGAAAGCAGCTCATGTTATCACAGACATTATATCATCATCCACAGGATAATATTATCCTGGACTATTTTTAACTCTTTAGAGTTTTAGAGCTCGGTTTGGACTTCATGTGCAACCTTTAAAATGTTTGGAGCCTGTGACTCGTAAAGCTTCACTTCCTCCCTGAACACTTTATTTAGCCACTGAATTGATTTTCTTTTTTCTCTCCGGCTGCTCTCTGCAGCCAGTAAAAACATAAAGTGAATGGTGAAATTTGACTTTATGTTGACTTAACATGGCTTTAAAATGGAGCGAGGCCTGTGAGCTAGTCCAGATATACAACTTGAGCTGCACTGCATCTATCTTTGGTACAATGACTTTAAATTTTTAACTTCATACTTCGAAGTTACAGGACCTCAGAGTGCACAGGGGTGGATTGAAATTTTATACTTTTTTATTTGCAATGTTTTTTCAGTATGTTTGAGCCTTCAGAAGTATCGGAGAGAGCCACATGAATATTTCAATCATGAAAAGATTAAACATTTAAGCTGTGTTTAAAAATGCTGACAAAACCATTTTACACCATCTGCAAGTGTCGCGATCAGAAACCAAAACTGAATTTTGGTTCAGCATAATTTTTAATTTTACCCGTGATGAGTATCATGGGATGTATCACAGTTTCAATAACAAAACTGCACCAATTGTGGTATTGCGTCCATGACAGAACCAAACCTAAGACTGTAAATATCTGCAGTGCCATCATGCCGTCCATCCAGGGATCTGGTGTTACCGGTCCGTTCCATAGACTCCAAAACCCCAAGGAGTTGAGCCATGAAACAGTTGGTGACAGAAACATTGTAAGTGCTGTAAAGAGAAACCCTAAAACAACTGTTAGTGACATCAGCAACAACCTCCAGAGGGCAGGAGTGAAGGTATCACAATCTACTTTGTGAACAAAAGTGCAGAAGCTTCACCAGAAGATGAAACCACTAATTAGCAAGAAGAACAGGAAGGCCAGGCTGGGATTTGCCAAGAAGAACAGAGACAAGCCTCAGAAACTCTGGGGCAAAGGTTTTTGGTCTGATGAGACGAAGATGAACCTTTACCAAGGTGATGGGAAGGCTAAAGTTTGGAGAAAGAGGCTCTGCTCATTATCCCAAACATCTGTGAAACACGGTGGAGGTAATGTCATAGCTCGGGCTTGCCTGGCTTCTTCTGGAACGCGCTCATTAATCTTCAATCATGATGTTATGCATGTCAGCAGTACAGCGAACTCAGAAATGTACAGATCCTCCATCATGGAGCAAGATAATGACTCGAAGCACACTGCCAGCACTACAAAGGAGTTCATCGGGGAGAGGAAGCTTTTAGACTGGCCTAGTCAATCTCCTGACTTAAACCAGGGGAGCCGCAGCTTTAACAGCATGTACCTGCTAAAGAGGAGACTGAAGGGAGCAACCACCCAAAAAAACAAACAACCCCAGGAAGAGGCTGCAATCACAGCCTGGAAAAGCATCACAAAAGAAGAATGCAAACGTTTAGTGATGTCAGTGGGTCACAGACTTGCTGTAGTTATTGCAAGCAAAGGATTTGCAACTAAATATTGAGTCTTATTCACATTAATCTAATTTAAGTTTATCTGTTCTATTAGTTTTGCTCTCAAGAAAAAATGGGTGGGTTCAGACAATAAGGTGCTATCTTTTGAACGGTGTATCACATCCAGCTGTAACTACCTGGAAATAAAAGCTGAGATGCTGATCTTTTGTCTCATATTGTTTTTTTTTTGGTTGTTTTGTTTTGTTTTGTCAAAACCAAATGTTTTCAGTCTAAAACAACATTAAAGGGATTTGTTGCACTGCTTCAATATTTTTGGATGGGAGCATTTATTATAATTATAGTACGGTAATGTTATACATAATGCATTGATATCAGCAGATTATGTAGTAATATACCTGTACACACGAGTCTGGGTTATTGTTATAGATTATATAAGACATGTTGTACTTACACATCTTTGTACAAGAGTACAGGCTGTACTTTTCTCAAATTTGTTTACCATGGAAAATCTTTGTGTCTTGTTCTAGGATGTGTTTACATTTTTGCTGCAATATGTATCATATCTTTACTAACCCAAAATGAAAACAGAAATTTAGGGCAAGGCCTCCAAATTAGGGCAAAAATAGTTTTGCAAAAGTTTTGTGTGTCTGTGTTATCCCTGCGACAGGCTGGCGACCTGAACAGGGTGTACCCTGCCTCCCACCCTATGGCAGCTAGGCTGTCTCCCAGTGGGGCAGCCTTTTCGCAGGGATGGGACGAGTGTCTCATTAGTGATGTGTTTTGGTTGTCCCTCTGCTGCAGCGGCCTCATCGATTGTGGTCAATAATTAATTTTTGCAGATCCTTACTCTACCCCACATCATCACTGCAATGATGGCGGCTGCGGTGGTTTAAACTCTAAAATCAGCCTGATTGAAAAGTAGCAGAATTCATCTCCATTACGTCCCACCTGACCCTGTTGTCGTACATTCTCTGCCGGTATTTGACTTCGTGACTGTATCAATACATCTGTTTCCAGTTGAGCTGTAAGAGAAACCTGCTGCAAAAATTGGCCTCAGCCTTCGTTTTTGATGTATTTTTCTGAGCTGGTGCCAGAGAGAGACGTTGGGTTCAAAGCTGTGGTCATTCGTTTCAGTTTTCACCCCACTGATCACCGATGATGAGCTTCACTTTGCTCCAAAACGGAGCATGCAATAGACACATACTGATGATCACTCTAAAGAAACGCTCATTTAATGACCAGAAAATGAATTGTGGACTTTAATTCTAAGCACAGAGCCGTCATTACTGATTATTCCATGGCCTTGATGCAAAAAGTGAGTCATTTTGGGCACTGCATGGTTCCCTTGAGGTAATCATACATTACTTTCCTAAAGGATTTTAGTTGCGGCTTAATTTACCTCTGCACACATTAGCTGGTGTGAATAATTGATTGTGGAGGAATGTGCAATGTTAGATGGCAGCAAAGTAGGAAAACTGCATTTAGATACACGTGTTTTTCTTTAATCTAAATAAATAGGGTACACCCTGCCTCTCGCCAGCTGGGATAGGCTCCAAAAATGATTGTGACCATTGTGTGACGAACTTGTTGCTGATTGTTGAGCACTGTGGTGTCTGACTGGTATTTGCCACAGAGTACCAGAATTAGCAGGTCCACCGCTGGCGTCCCGTGTTTTACACAAGATGACAGCGGGTTCACCCTGAGCACATGTGGCAGATGTGAAAGGGTCTGGAGGACATTATGCTGCCTGCAACACTCTGTTGCTAATCTGTCTACATACACAGTAATTCTCACTGAACAGAAATTCCCGGTAACTACTTATATTCAGAGTCCAACCAGAACCTCTCAGATTTGAAAGAGAAATTCAGCAACGCCTCCACAAATGGTTGTTCCTTTAACTATTCCTTTATTTTGATCATTTTTATGACAGGAAAGTAGAGTAGATAGGAAAGGAGGGCCAGAAGAAGGCCTGGGCCCCTGCAGTCATCTTTTAGCTTATTTAGACTTGCCTGCTAAGCCCACTGAGCGTATAGCAGTGCCCACCTTCAGTCTTTTTAATAGCCAACAATGGGCGAGATCTGCGGTTGCAAAAATACTGGCTGTCCTCTAGAGCACTCTGCCTCGACCTCTGAGAACACTTTCCTGACTTCATTGGCTTAGTCACTTGTCTTGAGCAATATTTAATATTACAATATTACATTAAGCACATTTTGCACATTTTAGTCAGTGATTGAGCAAGAAAAGGCCCCCTTTGAGGTAGCTGGGGGATGCAGCAGGAAATTCTGATAAATTAAACATGTGGACCTGCCCGCTGAGGGACCCCTTGTGATACGGGAGCAGCTTGAAAGTAGCTTTGACATGAAGTAAGAGAAGACGATCATCCAGCTCACTGGTTAGACCTGTCAGTCACACGGTGAGCTCGCAGTGTCCTCTGTCTTGCCCCTCGCTCATCCCGTCCATTTTCAAACATTGATCAGCTCAAGGACTCATTATGGAGCTTCACTAATAGTTCAGGAAGAGTAAAAATTGGATGGCAACTTTCTTGCAACTAGGAAAAGCCGGTGGTTGCCCCATTTTTTTTTCGGCACAACTGGTCGCAATTAGCTGCAAGCGTGCTCCCCCTCAGCCTCTGGACCAGCACTTTTGCTCACAAAGCAATTGCACAGGCCACCTGGTTGGAGGCAACCTGTCTCCAAACAATCACGCTCCAACTCTGTGTTTCTGTCTCGCCATTAACTTGTTTTATTTTTTGTCAGTCGCTGTCTCGAGTGTTCTGTGTTTAGTTTTACTTCCTGGTCTTGTCTATTATGATTCTGCAACTCCCCACCGGTTGCCTGTGCAGCCATCTTTTATACCGTCCTGGGCTGGAAAACAAGGTCCTTTATAGGGGCCCCCAAAACTAGAGTGTTGATTGCACTGATCTTGGTCTATTTCTTCGGGCACTTTACCTCATTTATAAAAAAGCACACGCCAAAGCTTTTAGTGAGCAAGCAATTTCATTGTATTTGACAGCTGAGGGTTTTTTATTAATGATTTCCAGTCAGGCAGCAGATTGCATGTAAACAACATAATGTATAAATGTGCATGCATGGCATTTCTCTTTTATTTTTGCCTTTACTGGACAGTGCAACGATGAAGAGTCGACAGGAAAGCAGGGAGACGTGCAGCAAAGGGCCACAGGTCAGACTCAAACTGACTTTCAGCCCTGAGGTATACGGCTGCCTGCTCACGCCGTGAGCTAATCTGGCGCCCAGCCATGACATCATTATATATGACCGCTCTGCTCCACAGGTCACAGTCCACTTTAGGCACAGCTTCCTTCGATGAGCCCTCTGCCCCTCGGGTGTTAAAGGTGTCATATGGTCATTCTTGACTCAGCGTCTGTGAAGGTGAGTCAGAGCTCGTTTGTGGCCACATAATCTCTGTGAGAAGGAATTCAGAGAGATGAAGATGGAGGGGAAGTGTGGGCTTATGTGTGCGTGGGCGTCTGCATATGGATTCAGTTTTTGCACATGGGTGGTTAACATCTGTGTGTGTGTATGTGTGACTGAGCTTTTCTCTGTGTGTGGCTGCGTGTGTGTGTGTGTGTGTGTGTTAAAGAATGTGAGTGCATTGTAGCCAGCTAGTAATGACTCAGTATTCTTGAGTTCCGTTCCTGCGGCTGAGACTTCACATGGGGCTCGAGTTACCTACCTGCTCGTGGCATCTGCACTCTCACACCTCAAACACACACTCACACACACAGGTTATACTTTATACTTTTATATTGTCTTTCTTTCCTCCTCTTTTTTTTAATAACCGGTCGACTGTTTCTTTCCTGTGTTCTGATACTTTCCTCTAAGATAAGCCTCCGTGCCCCATTCACCCCCCTCTCTTTCATATCAGCCATCCAGTTCCCAGGCCCGCCATTGTGTCGGTGCGCATTACAAAGCACCAAAAACATCTCGATGCGGTAATAGACCAAACCAAGCTGTCATCCTACACTCTGCCTTACGTGTGTGTGTGTGTGTGTGTGTGTGTGCGTGTGTGTGTGTGTGTGTGTGCATACAAAGAGATGATGTGTGTTTGTTTTCCTGAGGGCTGTACAGAGTGAGCAAATATTTGGGATCAATCACTGCCTTTGTGATTTAAGTGTGTGTGCGTATGCAACCCAATCCGCTCCACAGTGCTGCCCTGCGACTCTTACTTGAGGTTATCAGGTGGAGGTTCCCACAGCTTGATCTGCAGCACGTGCAACTCACAAACTGAGAAACAAGCTAAGGCCAAGTTAAGATACTAGGAGCACTGAATGCAACTGTGTATAGACTTCAAGGAGGGGAGTTAGACAAGAAGATCAGCACCTTTTTTTTGTCTTTTTGTCTACTGCAAATATGTAGCTGAAGCCACCCTCTGGTTAGCTTGTCTTCCCCTTTAAAAATTCAGCATAGGACCCCTAATCAAAAAGCTTAGAGGTTACATTGTAAGCTTTAAAGCTGCTGATGGGTGGATTTTGTTTTCTTTAGAAGTCACAGTGAATATATTAGTAGTTCCCTCCAACATAGCAGCCAGTGGGTTAGCCTAAATTGAAGGCATTTCTCTAAATAGATGAGGTAATATTTCACTAAATGGCTGATAAATGTTGCCACTGACTTGCTAAAGTTGTCTCAGGATATATACAGTTCTTTTCTTTCCCCCCACATCAACAGCACTGATGGATTCATACAAATGTAGCCTAAGCTTTTGTCCTGAGTTAATTGATTTGTTGGCCACTTGCTGGTTAGTGCAACAAGCACAACATTGGCACATGATCACGATGTAAAAGGTACTTTTTATTTATTTTTTTAGCATGAATGTTCCTGGGCACATATTTTTGAGTCATTTCTGTGGTGTTCCCTGTGCTGGCACATCTGGCACCAAAACAGGCGGCCCAGTTACTCCGGGTGTTCCAGGAGGTGCTAGCATTGCTCTCTGCCAACCCTGGCCGAACCACTCTCATTGAACGCGTCATACGCCTAAAAGAGGGACGGCCCATACGCCGGCGTCCTTACTGGGTTCCATAACAGCTGGTAGGGAATCTGCAACAGGAAGTGGAGAAGATGTTGGAGCTTGGGGTGATTGAGCCTTCCTGCTCAGAGTGGTGCAGTCATGTTATCATCTTCAAGGAGGATGGTTCCCTGCACGTATGCATTGATTTGAGATAAATTCAGTCAGATTTGAATTCTTTTTTTTTTTTTTTAACAGCCTGTCATGTCTGGCAGTTTGTGTAAGCAAAATAGCAATCTGAATGCACACAAGATGAGCTCTATAGATTCTCTGTAGGCTTATCTTGTTGATGTTTATTCTTTTATTGTGATTTTGT
>VUQK01023245.1:3969-35251 GCA_015106715.1 Bujurquina vittata | reverse complement strand
CACACACACGCACGCACACACACACACACACACACACACACACACACAGCAAATAACAAATGTGTCAAATAAGGTGCTAGTCATCAGTACCTCAGTGCAGATGAGCCTTCAGTTTCTTCTCATTGACCCTTGAACACAAATCATGTATATTTTCAGGCATGCACTGTAGACCTCCACCCCTTCCCTAGGACCCAGTCCCAACCTATTGGCGTGTATTGCATCCCCCATCAGTACTGACTTAATGTGTAAAGCCCTGTATGAGCCTGAATATGGATGCTTATTTTTTTGACCATTCAGTTGAACCCCCCCCCCTCCCCCCATTCCCTTCAACCTTCCCATGTTCCTCCCTCCATCCCTCCCTCCATTCTCTCACCCCTCCCTGCTGCCTTCCTCCTCTCCTTTAGATCACCCGGATGCAGACAGAGAACAGTGTGCTACGGGGGGGCCAGCAGGCTGGGGGAACAGCTGGCCATGGGGTAGGGGGACCTGGTGGAGGAGGAGGTGGGGGAGCAGGAAGCCACTGGCCAGGGGTTGGGATGCGAGGAGGAGTGGGTGGATTTGGGCCAGGAGGGGACCCACCGGGGCTTTCGGTGCCCTCCTCGGCCGCCCCCCACTCCCATCCCCACCGAAGGGAACGCCAGGCCTTCTCAATGTATGAACCAGGTGCAGCCCCTGGCCCCACGGCCCACGGTCCCCCAGTGCTGGACTCCCTGGCACCTCGCCTACAGCCCCTCAACACAGCCAGCGTAAGTTAGAACGGCCCCGTACCCTTTCCACTTGCCACCTTCATTTTGGTGGCTCCGATTGCCTGTCTTTGGCCTGATAAATAGGTGATGGTCTGATCCTGATCTTTCCGTCTTCCCTTTCTTTCTCCTTGCATCTCAGTTCCGAATCCTTCTTTTTCAAAAGATCCAGTTGTGCACAAATCCATTTTAAGGAAGTTTTGTCGTGTGTCCAAAAAGATGTCCAATTATGAGCTTTTAATCTTATAAATGGTGGAGTGCATAAGTGTGACCTGAAGGAGAATGATGGGTGAAAAATAAGGATCGTTTAATCTGTTCTGCTGCCTGGCAAAGCCTCTGATACTCTGCTGTCTAGCCTGCTCTGCACACTTTGACCTTATCTACCCATTTGACCTCTCAGTTTGCTCTCTGCTGCTGGACAGCTGCTTAATCTGGAAATGCTGGAAATCTTTCTCTCTTACACACAGAAGCACACACAAACAAATAGAAATTTTTGTTTCACCAGCCACTTATTTAAAAAAAACAAACAAAAAAAAAACTATTTTTGTTTTTGTGTAAGTTTCTGATATTGCAGACAACCAGGTGAGCAGTTCAGCAGCCTGTAGTTTACAGCATGGTAATAGAGATGCAGAGTGCAGACACAACAACAACTCACCACTGCAATAATTCGGTGTGCAGGTTACCATTTCTTTACACAAAGATTTACCTGTTTGTCTGTTTTCTGTCTGTCTGTCTCTTCACCCGTCTGTTCCTTGCTCACTGCAGTGCAGCCGTGCATCCTCTGGATGTAAGCATTCCGTCTGTCATTGCATTGTTTGCCATTTCATCGTTCATCTTGTAGTGTTCTCTCACAATGTATCCACTTATTATGCATTGTATTTTCAAAGATCAGCATTAGCGTTAACTGTGGATAGTATTTTCTTTCCCCTTTAGACGCTGTGTGATGCGTGTAAGTCAATCACAAGCTAGTTTAGTTGACAGTATGTTTGTTTACCGTTAGATAAGCAACGAGGCATGTAGTCTTGTTAAGATAATGGACAAGCTGCCGAGTTGCTCAGTGCTGCTCTCACTGGCTCGTTCATCTTATTATCCCGCTGTTTTTAAAATACACTTCTTCTCTCTGCCCCCACTCTTCTTCTTTCCCCTTTTCATTTCATCATCTGTCTCTTTCTGCTAATATTTCAATTTCTTCTTAATCTTTTTCTGGCCTCATCTGTGTTCCTCCATCTTTTTCTTATCCTCTCTCCATCCTTGTGTTCCCCTTTGTCCTCACAGGTAAGGAAGGGCGGTACAGGGAGTCCGGCACCGTATCTGTCCGGATCTGCAGAGATGGGTAGATACATGGTGAGCTGCTGTTGTTTTTGGTTTTTCTGACCTTTTATGATCCGCCACTCAGTTTATTCAGAAAGTTGAGATTATTGGCTTGAACTGTGTCATCAAAATCAGTCTCTCATGGGGGCTCTTACAGTTGACCCTAAATAAAAATCACATCTCGTTAGAAGGATCCAAACAAGCAAATATGGCATAATATCGGTGACATCAGTGGAAATCATCACATTTAAGTGGAAACAAATAGAAACTGGAATTTTGAGGGAGGAGGTATACCATAAGCTCTTCAGGTGTGAGCTGGGATGTGTGATAATTATATTGTTGCTGCTGTGTTTCTCTTCCAGGTGCCTAAACCGGAGAAGCACGGCAGTGGCACTGACAGTGACTATGACAACACACAAATGTACGACACCTCAGTAAGGTCAGTGTCTAAATGTAAATCTGCAGTTTTTATTATCCTCTTGGTCAAAATAAAGTGGGAGAATATTGTTGTCAAACCCTCCGTCTGTCCCGCGTGTTTCTGTGAGGTTTTACCTTTTCTGGTCTATGGACTCCAAAACCACAAGAGTTAAGCCATGAAATTTGGCATGTGTTCTTTACCCTTGAAAGACGTGCAACACAATATTCATGTTCCTGGATATTTAGTACCCTTTGGCTGTATTTATCTGAAGTTGAGAGTAAACAGCATGGAGGCCTTCAGGCTGCTAATGCTATGATAGTATATGCTAATCATGTGATCATATTGTGCTGTGTGATTGGCTATACCTACTTGACCATTACTGACTGAAATGGAGAAAGTAAGTAATACAGATTATGACTCATTGAGCAAAATGAGTTACCTACTGCTCAGCAATATTGCTCAAATGTAAACAACATTTTTGCCTCATGATCAGCAGATTATGTAGTTATAAGCCTGTACACACGAGTGTAAAATGATGGGAATATCTTGTAAGTGTGCATTATATCTGGCTTAATGTTATAGCTTATATGAGTAGAAAGATATTATGTAGTAATACACCCTTGTACAAGAGTGCAGTTTGTATTTTCTCTCATTTGTTTACTGTGGAAGTATTTTGTGTCTGTTCTGGGAACAGACACAAAATACCAACAAGTATTTTTATAAGTGTTAAATATTAATGACAGAATATCAATCTCTAACAGCATACTTAAAATTGTTTTGATTTAATAAGTTTTCTTAATACTGAAAACATATTTTTTGCTGGAATATGTATTTTGTCTTTACTAACCCAGAGGTAATGCTTGGATAAAAGTTGAGGGCAAAGCCTCCAAATTAGGGCAAAAATAGTTTTGTAGAAGGTAATAAGATGTCTGTTGAACGGGTTTCTGTTAGGAAATGGGTATCGCCATCAGTGACAGGGCTTGTTTTTATTAAGTTTACTAAATTTCTAACAAAGCACCAACTTTTCTAAGAATTCTATTTTGAAATGGATCTATGTCATGAGCTTTTCTTATAAAACAAAAAGGTGCACAAGGTGTTGTTGACATTTGGCTTATTTGTGACCATCACAGGTTTTAATGTGTTTTCCCTTTCCAGTATGGGTCGCAGCAGTGAAGAGGAAGGTCGTGGGGACTCTGAGGAGGGAGGCGGTGGGGGTGGGGAGCCAGGTGAGCCAGACCCCACCTTACCCTGCACGGAGGATGTCATACTGAAGACTGAGCAGGTGACAAAGAACATTCAGGAGCTGCTCAGGGCTGCTCAGGAGTTCAAACATGACAGGTAGGTGAAAAACAGCAGCGAAATCCTTTTCTCTTCAATAAAATGGAAAATCAGATCAAATGACCAAAGTGCTGCTTACATTATGGAAGGCAGAATCACACATTTGTGCAAGAAAGGCAGAGAGCAAAGGACAGAAGAGGAAGGATGGAAATATGATAAGATGATGTTTAAAAGCTATAAAAATTATATGAATGACAGTTGAAATAAAATCTCCCCTGGTTTAGAAATAGTGAAAATGCACCATAAACACTTGTCTTAAAAGCTTTACTGTTGGCATGTTAAAGGGATTCACTAGGGAGCTGAGCAACTCATGGACGCCGGAGAGCATGTGACTGCATGCAGTTTATACTGGTGCTGTGTCCGGTCCACTATTACATAAGAGTGACCAGGGTGCACCAAAATGTTCAGGTGCCATCAGCTTAATCCAAAGGAGCACGTCAGAAGCGATAGCTTCCAGTGACAGCATCCTCTCTGTTTATTTTTAAATCATAACTTCTGATATGCATGATAATCAACAGCTGCACAGTTTGAATGTAGATGTTAACGGTGCTTGGAACTGTCCACGGCTTATCCGAAGTCAGTTTTCAGTGGCAGCAGGCTAAGCTGTTATGCAGTGTTTTCCATCTTTGACTAGAAGAAGCCATATAAGAAATAAAATCTCTCCAGAATGTTGTGGGTAAAAAGAACCCCTCTTTTCTGCTCGTATTTTCAATCTCATACTTACGATCACCAGGGTTACCAAGGGCCTGTGACGATAGGTGTAATAAGGAAAGAATGCACTGCTGTAATATGAGACCAAGGGAGCATTTCTCTTCAGTTTCAACTGCCTAATTCACTTTATTTATAGCAGACTAAACCTTATATTGATAAATACAGCCAGTTTTAAGAAACCTTACTAAAAATCCTGGTCTTAAACCAAACTTTGCTTCCTGGACCAGCTCCCTCCTTATCACAGCAGGCTTTACCCTCTCAGGTCTAAGTAGTGACAGTTGTACAGAAGGATTATTTCAGTTTGACTCCATCGCTTTTTTTGACACCCAAGTTAAAGAATAATTTCTCTCTTCAGTTTTGTACCGTGTTCTGAGAAGATCCACTCTGCTGTCACAGAGATGGCTTCACTCTTCCCCAAAGTAAGTGCTCGGTGCTTTTTCCCCCCCTCACACGCTGTCTCTTTTTCCTCTATCTGGCTGTTGCACTCTTTGTTTTTCATGATTGCCTCCATCTCTCTGCAGCGCCCAGCACTGGATGCGGTCCACTGTTCCCTCCGCCTGTTGGCTTCCAGTGCCTCCCGACTGCAGGTGGAGTGCCGTAAGGCGGCGCCTTCGGAGCCCGGGGCTCCTGCAGTCGACTACCAACTCCTCACTCAGCAGGTCATCCAGTGCGCTTACGACATCGCCAAGGCCGCCAAGCAACTGGTCACGATCACCACTCGTGAGAAGAAACAGTGACCCAACAAAAGAGAGGGAGGATCAGTGCATGTGTGGTTTGGGAGGGGCTTCCAGAAGAGGAAGAAAGGGGGGGGGGGTCATAATCACTCTATAGAATGGAGGGTGAGGGAGGGAAGTGACAGAGAGCATAACGGACATGAGGAAGAGAAGAAAAGTTTGGAAAATGCTTGCAAAGGAATTGGATGAAAGCAAAGAGAGAATGTTTGATATAAACACTAAGACAAATTCCACGTGTGGAAGTGAAAGTAGGGAAGGACGAGAGGAAGGATACAAGGAGCCACAGCCTGCGGCAACCTTAGCAAACTGTTGGAATCGGATGTGTATCATAAACTGCGTAAACTGTGATGAGCATACGTGTCATAGACTGCTTTATTTATTCTCACTTGTCACTCATCGTCCCTCCCTTCCCCCCCAGTCTGGGAGGGAGGCAGTGTATGCTCCGAGAGAGAAGTAGATAGACCAGCCACGACAGCCTCCGCGCCATCTCCGTCCCTCCGTCCTGCGAGGAGTCAGGACGTCCCCCCTCCTCTTCTTTCTCTCTGTCATTTGACCCTCTGGTCTCTCTGTCCCCACCCCCCACGCTGTCCCAGGCAGGATCAGCGTCCGGTGCAGAGAAGGACTCCCCCATCCCCGGAACCCGTCTAGCTGCAGCCCACTCAATCTGATTTCCACGCTTCTACCTGGGTTAGCATTTACAGGAGGGGCTCCAGCCATTTTTCTGACCCATCACCTCCCCTTGCTTTTGGTGGTACACAGCATGATCTGGCATGTTTTCCTTTCTTTCCTCTCTTTTTTTCCGCCCTTTCGAATGTGCAGATCAGTTTGATTTACACCTCCTGAGGACAGAAACCTTTTTTACTGACTTACAGAAACAAAACCCTTACACTGGAATAATTGTGATTTATTGTTATTGTTTCTCTTGCTTGTTTTTTTTTTGTATTGATAATTTTTATTGTCATTTTGATTTTATGTATGTTTGATCGTCTCAGATATGATTCTCATTTAGTGGAATATGGAGAGAGGCGGGAGTGTGTGTTAACCTCTTACTGGGATTTAAGTCTACATGCGTGCACACACACACACAGACACACACACAAATCAGCCTGTGAAAAAGGTCCTCGACATTTCTGAAGCGCTCCTTTTCTGAGACAGTTGAGCTTTTAATTTCTCTTCATTTTGTGATATACGTCTTATGGCCAAGAGGTTGAACAGTTGCCAAAGGTGTGAGCGTGTTGCGAGGGGGCGTTTGTTTTTGGGTTTGTCTTTTTGTTTTTGATTTTCTGTCAGCAGAATCCCTCAACTCCCACAGTGCATTTTGACAGGACCAGAATCAAAATGCTCCTTTCATGTATCCTCAGCTGTCTTTTTTTTTTTTTTAGTATGGTTAGGCTTACTATTTGCCTCATTACCAGAGCCAGTGGAATCATCTCAGAATCACTCTCATATTCATTTTCCGGAGTGCCAAGCAGAATATTACGAATATCTTGATTGCGTATGCAGATTAAGCCCCGTTACAGGTGCTTGGATCGAACTGCAGCTGTTATTTGCATTCTTGTTGGCAACTGTCGAGTGTTAAGTGGACATGCCGGTGTGTTGGAGTTGAGCGTTAAAAGTGGACCTGTGGAAAAGCACCAGATCTGGCAACCTGGAATGCACACAGCCTCCTGAGGTGCACTTGATTCAGTTTGCCAAGTATTATTTTTACCTTCAAGACTGTCTGGCAAGCACTTTCAGGCTCGTGAGTGGTTTTCTGTCACAGCCTGCTGATCTGGGCCACAGAGGTCGTCCTTTTTAGCTCTCTGCCTCTGAACTCCGGCAGACAGCATTGGGAACAAAATACAGCGCGGTTCAACCTGCTTCTCTCAATCGTGTACTGTGCCGAACAAATGTGGTCCTATCTGTAACCGAAGGATTCAGATGGGATCTTCCAGGAGGACTGAGTACTTTTTAGTTCAGATTCTCCTTTAAACCTTCACCAGTGGTCCTGCAGCTGGTTTCTCAAAGTGTTTAATCAATAGAGGGCTTCTCTCACCTCGCTCCATTATGTAATCGGACTCGGAAGAATCCGCATGTTCAGTTACTCACCTGAAACACTGAAGGATGAGATCAAACTACAGTTGCATCTCAATTTTTGTCTTGTATTGCTGCCTTTTTACAAGATCTTAAATCCATATTGGCTCCAAACACTTTTGAGCTGACACCAGACCCCCAACTCTTCATTTCTCTTTCCATTTTTGTTTTTCCCAATATTTTGTGTGTTATTGTCGTTTTTGTTTGTTTTTTTTACCCTGATCACTACTTGGGATTTCTGTCCATGTCCCTCAGTCTTTGACATAGTTGCACACGTGTCTCTGCAGGGGAAATTTGGATTGTTTGTTGAAAACTCTTGAACTTTATCATTGTTTGATATTGAATGCCTTTGCACATCATCATCATCTCCTGTATGACTGGCTGAGTTACGGTTATCTCGTACTGACTGCTGATACAACAGAAATACTACCACACGTACAAACACTCACCGGGGCCAGCAGAAAAGCTTGTCCCTTTAATTATGATTGCCCATGTTTTAGACTAGAGCCATAAATATATATATATATATATATATATATGAACATATATTTTTCATGCTATATTTTATATTAAGCTGTAGGTTTTGTTTGTGAGATATTTATCTATTCGTTGGCCTAAATGGGCTTCAGGCCGGGACATCTGTTCACCAAATCTTTATTCAGCTCTTAAGTCTTGATACCTGATGTACTTGTAGATGTTTAAGTGTTAGACGGTTACGCTGTAGTATTACTACGTAGTCATACTGTACATATTAACGATCCTACTCATATCCACAGGAAGGGAAGAGTGAAAACAGCAGATTAGTTTGAGTGGTTCCTTTAGTCTTAGTTGCACTAGTTTCAAACACCAGCTGGATGAAGTAGGATCTACATTATGTACTGCACTCTCCCAAAGGTCTTAGTTCAAGTACATTGGGTGCAGGATTGGATTTGGCATATGGAAATAGGGAATGGTCTGAAGCACACTTGGGCTTAACACTACAGTCATCTCAAAACATCAGGAGGCGGGTCTCAAACGCACATGGCCTAGTCCTCCGAGTTAGTGCACACTACATAGGGTGCCTCTAGTGTGAATGTTTAATGCTTCCGTCAGTTTTGTCACACTTTACAAACTTTATATGCCTTCGTTCTGTTCAGAATTTAGCACATACTTTCCAACATCAGACACTCACCCTGAACTTATCAGTTGGACCAAGCCATGCACAGGTACAAACATTACACTAGCAGCCAGAATGAAACACACACACAAACACTTCTGATTCTCAGCCGTGACAGCGCACTGCTGCCTGTGCAGTCGCTGTCCCGGTGTTTCTTCACAGCTCAACAGTTTGGGAGACGGGAGAGTTATCTTTTAACAGAAGACATTAAAAACTGTATAAAGTAGGGAAAACAATGACTTAAAAAGGTCAATCGTAATGGAAACTCATAAGCTGTACATTTGTAATAAAATAATAAAACAATTTAATTGTCTCGGGTTTGCCTGCAATTTCTTTTTTTAATATGTGGGTGTTTGCTCTAAACTGCAATTGTGGGAATATTTCTGCCTATGAGTCATCATAAAGTTCAATATACATTCAGCCACAACAGGTGCAAGACATTTAATATACTGTACAGTATATCTGCGATTAACACCCCCACCCCACACTTACAGTGTATCTATTGTCCTTTTCATTATTTTGCATTACAAATATTACCCTGTCAGATGTGTGAATCAGCAAGCTAAAAAATATAAATGTGGAACCATGTACCATTTTAAGTACACAATCTTTGTAAATCATCATTGTACCTTCATCAACTTTGGCAGTCTTTCAAAGATAATGTCAGATTTTGTTGCTTACAACAGCAACTTAAATTTCACATACCAAAAAACATTTGAAGTTAAAAGCAACTAATTATAAAAAAAACCAAAAACATTTAAGGCTTAAGAGTTTTTGGACCCATTTGGGGACTGGCTGTTCATAATTTAGCTCTTCTTTTGGATAAAACTATTTTGTCCTTTCAATAAAATTTTAATAGCATTTCTAATGCAACCAATGAAATATTAGGTCCTCTGTCAAATTTCGTTGTGCCTGCTCATTTTGGAGCATGTGACATTTTACCTTCAGCTACCCTCCACTCTTTTGATCAAGCTTCTCCAGATCAGTTACAGAGAAGATCAGTCCAACATATGCAACACATCCCTTTTCTTCTCCCTCTAGTCTCCTCTTCACATCGCCACGAGTTCACTGTGGACAGTCTTGGTGACGTTTCTTTGATTGTTCTATGGGTGTTCATCGGAGCTAGAGGAACTCGGCAGGAGAACGCATTCTTGCCTTCTGCCCCTTTTCCGCCTTCTCTTTGCAATTCGCAGCCTTCTGCGGATCACATCTTAGAAAAAAAACAAACAAGCAAAACAGAAATAAAGCTGGATTGTAAGGTCCACCTAAAAAGGGAAAGTTTATTTCTCAAAAAAAAAAAAAAGAAAATCACTGAAATTTAATTAGGACATAATCAAAGGAAGATCTCACTAATTAATGTAATCAAAACAGTTCTTATTTTCATCCCTGATGACCACCTACCTGCGACACTGTCATAGTCCTGGCTTGGGTCATGCCAGTAAAGGCTCGGTGTGGTCCTCCAGTGGCGGTACAGGCGAGTGTGAAGCACCGACAGAGCAAGGAGGACCAGCAGGAAGCCCAGCGCTGCAGCTGCCCACACTGCCTCGTCCGTCCTCGGGGTCCTCTGCAACCCGTTATGCACAGCAGCAGCTTGGGCCTCCGTTTCAGAGGCCTTGGTGCAGTCACAGTGTTCACCTGGTGTGCAGCTGTCGCAGTCACGGCTGATAGGCTGGCTGTGGCTGGCTGCCTGTGGGTGGTGATCCTCTGACTGGGGTTTGAACACAGACTCTGAGCCAGTGCTTTCACTTTTGTGGCGAGAGCGCACGGCACTTTGGATCTGCGTATGCTCCAGCTCTCTCTCCTTCACTTTGCCGTCGGTTGTGTGGTCCTTAAGGTTTTTCTCTTTAGTGTTGTCCACTTTGATGTTGTGTTCAGCAGAGTCTATTTTCTTCTGTTTAACTGTACCTTCATCTTTAAAACTGAGGGTCTGGGCTTGAGGCCTGTCAGTATGGTTTTGTTTATTGCTCACACCCCCTCCAGAAACAGCAAAGTGGTTCAGGTTTCTGAGGTCAGATTGTTTAGATTTGGGCTGCAGTGATGCTGGCTGTAGGATTGGCCTGTCTTTCTGATCCTCAGTCTGAGACATATTTAACCCCGAGGGAGCTGTGGGCCTGGGTTTATGGCCCTGAGTTTGATTTTGGATCTGAGGAGGTTCTCTTTGGCTGGAAAGATCCAAGAGTTTCCTTTTAACTTGAAGAGACTCTGCTGATGGGCTCAGCGTGCTGCTGATATTCTGACCATCTCTAAAGTCTGTAAAGGCAGCTCTCATCCGCCTGCTTTTGCTTCCCACTTTCATTTGTTTAGAGCGTTCGTCCTTCATGCTGGGCTCTAGTTGTGCCTCCGTGGCGCTACTTAGCAGGGAACAGATGGTCTGCTCACAACACTGCCTGAGAGAATCCTGGGGATAGCAGTTACTCCAATGTTAGTTGAACCAGACTCCTGAAATTACCCTTTATTGGTTTTACTTGCTTGGCTGCATCTAAATAAACATCATGTAATTAAACAAAAATCAACTCAATCATAACAGAACCTTAATTTTTGTGGTTTCTTCCAGCCGATGCGCCTCCGCTGACCAGGTCATCAGCAGGGTGTACTTCCTTGTCGGTGTCACACCATCCAACTCTTTTCTTGAAGTCTGTGTGATCTCCAGCCAATCACAGATGTCTAAAGAGGCCGCGGTGGACAGCTCCAAGGTGCGACCCCAGGACACCAACGCTACAGGCTGAACACAGCGAAGAGAAAGCACACTGTCACCTCCTTTCTTCCAAACCTTATCTTATAATTTAAAAAGAAATTTTTTACTTACAAGTGACAGTTTAATGACAAGGCAAAACCATCAATGATCTTCTAAAAGCAGGCAATGTTTTTGCATTTTTTTTTTTATCTCAAAGACCTTAAGTTCCATTCTGAAATAATGGTATTAGGTTACATCTTTAATTGTCCCTTGTGAAATGTAAAATGTTGACGAACATTGTGTTTAACATTCCAGGAGTCCCAGATATTCCAACGAAATCAAAGGTTAATGAAAGTAAAAGTTTTTCTTACCATGTGTTTATTGAGCTCTGGGTGTGGGGTCAAGACGTAGTGTGGCAGACAGGAGCGAGCCAAGCTGGCCAAGATCTGACGCTCTTGGAGCGGAGCACACGGATGGTAGAGCAAAACGGCAGCTCCATACTACAAAATACAGAAAAGCTCACGTGACCAGAATTTCCCCCATTACCTACCATCAGCACAGCATTTTCCACTCAGTTTTCATCCAGATTTATCATATTCCAGCCACCCAGGACTGGATAAAGAAATGGAGTTTGGGTGAAATTATTACATTAAGCACATGTAGTGTTCTGGGCTGAGTCCAAGAAGCTTCAGGTTTACAGCACCAAAAAAAAACCTTATGCATAGATATTTTCATGTTATGCATGTTCTGCCATAATGAATTGTACTTTGTTTCATTATGTTTACAGTGTCAGAGGCCTGTAACACAAAGCAGGATTGGGGCTTAGCGCGTTACCTTCATGTTTAAATCTGGGTTTTCAGTGTTACGAAGGTGGCTCACATGTTAACTGATGATGCACACCTAATGAGCAGGATACAGTTGAGATAAAAAAGATCAGCACATATAAAGCGATTAACTCCTGATTAATGAATTCTCTGGGCAATGACATCCCTACCCTAGAAGATCCCATGGATCTCAGTGAGGAGATAATAAGATCCCATTTCAAGTCTTTCCTTTCCCTCGTAAACACCAATAAGAAAAATACATTGTTAGGAACAACTTTATTATTTATTATTATTATTTGTTATTTCCTGAGTAGAATTACAGTGGCATAATCATAAAAACCGAGCATGCATCATACATAAACATGACTAGGGAATTGGATATAAAGGCTCAACTCAGTTATAACCCTGCTACAAATAAAGGGTTGCTAAGGTAAATAAAGCCCAATCAAAGAAGTACGGTCTAAATCTGTGTGTGACTGAAAAACACACAAGCTGAAATTAGTACACAAAGTGCTCCGTCTCTTCACCAGTATCCTGAATACACACAGGATGCACACATCTCTCTGATCACAGCACTGAGCAGACAAAGTGATGTGACAGAAGGCAGCACCAAAACACATCTAATAGTGCAACTTACCCGCAAGTTATTGAGCCACCGCTGAGGAGGGCAGTACAAGTACTCTCCACTCTCTGCTCTTACTGGTCTGTACTCTCCACTACAGCACAAACACAGAAACACGGCTTAATGTCTTCAAAAGCTCTAACATCCACTCGCCGGCCACTTTATTAGGTACGCATGTTCAACCGCTGGCTAACTCACACAAGGCAGCAAGTCTGTTCATTTAGGCGCGTAGACGTGTTCAAAGCGAGCTACTGAAGTTTAAACCGGGCATCAGGTGATTCAAGGGAGTTTAACTGTAGCATGGTTGTTGGTGCCAGACGGGCTTTTTTTTTAGTATTTCAGAAACTGGTGATCAACTGGGATTTTCCCACACAGCTATCTCTAGGGTTTACAGAGAATGGTTTGAAAAAAGAGAAAATAGCAAGTGAGCAGCAGTTCTCTGGGTGAAAATGTTTGCTGATGCCAGAGGATAATGGCCAGAGTGCTTTGAGCTGATGGGAAGGCAACCGTGACTAAATGACTACTCGTTACAGGTATGCAGAAGTTTATCTCTGAACATACAACATGTTAAACCTTGAAGCACGTGAGCTACAGCAGCATGGGACCACACCAGGAGAAACTCTGGTCAGTTAGGCAGAGGATAATGAGGCTACAGTTCACACAGGCTCGGCATAGCTGGACAACAGAAGATTGGAAAAACATTGTCTGGTCTGCTGAGTCTCCATTTCTTCTGCGACATTCAGATGGTACAGTCAGAATTTGGCATAAAAGGCATGAAAGCGTGGATCCATCCTGCCTTGTATCAATGGTTCAAGCTCCTGGTTGTGTAATGGGGTGGGGGACATTTTCTTGGTATACTTTGAGGAATGTTTCAGCACCTTGTTGGAGATGTGTCAAAGACTAAAGGCACTTCTGAAGGCAAAAGAAGCTCCAAATCTGTACTGCCGAAGCGCACCTAATAAAGTGGCTAGTGATTGTATGTGACTTGCTTTAATGCAGTAAAACAATCTTAAAGGAAAGTGGAATACTAATCCGTGTGTATCTGTCAGCTGTTCGTACCAAAAGAATTGACTGTGTGGAACATGCGTTCACTCACCTGTTGGGAATGCGGTGATGGTAGGAGATGGGTTTATCCATGCATGTTTGCCTGGCAGGCTGAAGTGAAAACATCAAGAACACAAAACAACAAGGTCAGCTTCTGCTAAATTTCACACAAATTTGTTTCACTGAGCAAAGAATCTGTTTTAGTTAACTGAGACTGAATCTTGTGCAACTAACACAACAGCAGGGGAAAGATTTTGAACCATTTCATGCACTGGTTTCACATGGCAGCTGGGATAGGCTCCAGCTCCCTCAGGACACTACATGAGAAAAGTGGTTAAAAAAAACGGAAGGATGGACTGGCTTCAGGTTTGTGAACTATGAATTTGGCGTGTTCGGAGAGCTATCCACGTGTACTCAGATTTTAGGAGACAGCCGTGTCATGCTTTATGCTTGCAGGGCCAAAGGTTGTGCAAAAAGTACAGATATGAGATTCTTAAGTAAACTGTCCTGTTTCACTCACCTCAGGATCATACACAGTGTCAATACTCGGAAGTCTCTGTAAACAGAAATCAAACCACACACACACTCAGGAAACTGGAAACAAAGCAACCTGAACAACAGACAACCACATGCAACAGTGTGAGGCTGTAAGATGAACATGCGTGAGTCAAGTAGTGTGCGGGGTTTATCACAATAATCTCATTCCTATGATTGTTTGAACTTCCTGATACCCGGTGTGCTGCAGCACACTCCACCCATCTGAGCCACTGTGACTGTGGTGGTAATGTGTGATTTGTACCTGAGTAGACTCTGGCCATGCAGACAAAACACAGTCCGAATAAACAGCATCGGCAGGCAGGTCCCTATTCAAAGACAGCTAACACACACACACACACACACGCGCGCGCGCGCACACACGGAAATAAGTGTATTTTAACCACTAACAACTTATTAAAAACCACACGAATTAAAACGTGTGTCATGTACACCAACAGACACACGGATTTTGAAATTGTACCTTTCCATCATCACATCCTTGCCCCGGAGATCCGAAAACACCGCACCGACCCACACTGACCCAGAGCGCTGCCAGCACGGTCACTGTCAGCGGAGGGGACGCCGCTTCACTCGGCATGATACCGACCAGTCAGTCATTCGAGTTTAATAACTAGCACTCATAGCTTACCTCCAACTACAGAGCGACCGACTACGAGGAAGTGACCCTTCAAAATCCCCCAAAACACAAACTGTGTTCGGCAAAGGAACATGACAGAGGAGCAGAGAGAAGTGCAGATGAAGCGCAAACTAACCCCCCGCTTGTGGTGGCCGCCGGCGGAGTTACCCACAGTAAGCCACCGTCAGCTAGTTCCTCTGCATTATAAAGTCAAACCGGTGAGACGAGCTCGGGATTTAAAACGCCACAACCTAAATAAAAGAAAGTGTAATTCCATCCTTCGCCAGCGTTCGACATACACCTGTCAAGTTACAGCTATGGCTACTTCCGGAGAAATTTCAAAATATATCTGCTGATTCAGCTCGCGTTGACCCTATCGGTAAATAAGTCCCTTCTCTTTTCTCTTTCGCTTCTCATTAGTTTTATTTTAGATGAAAGTTTAAAATTATGTAAACAGAAATATTTTGTTTGTTAATTTTAATAACCTAGTGGTATTGCGGCACACCGTTTTCCCTTTGTTTAAAATCCATTTCCGGAACTCAGGACTGTAGTCGCTGACTTCACTGAGCTGCTGAACTACGGAAGCGATGAAGGAACAGATGGAGGACGGTACGGGGATCAAATCATAAAATAAAAGATGCATGCCTATATTGCTGTTTAAAAAACTCTACATATCAAAGTGTGGTACCGTTCCACTATGATACGTAAATGGTAATATAGGCCTATATTTGAAAACAGTTCAATTCAATTTTAGTTTATAGTTTATATTTATACAGCGCCAAATCACAGTCGCCTCAATGCGCTTTATATTGTTCAGTCACCTGA
Source organism: Bujurquina vittata (assembly GCA_015106715.1). NCBI lineage: Eukaryota > Metazoa > Chordata > Actinopteri > Cichliformes > Cichlidae > Bujurquina > Bujurquina vittata. Next base: position 19,604 of record VUQK01023245.1, on the reverse strand, counting down.
TCCAGCCCTAACTATAAGCTTGAGCAAAAAGAAAGTTTTAAGAACTGAGAGGGTGTCTGTCTGCCAAATCACAACTGGGAGCTTGTTCTACAGAAGAGGGGCCTGAAAGCTGAAGGCTCTGCCTCCCATTCTACTTTTAAATAGGAACCACAAGCAGTCTGACAGCAAAGTGCTCTATTGGGGTGATATGGTACTATGATGTCTTTCAGATAAGATGGGACCTGATTATTCAAGACCTTGTGTAAGAATAAGGACTTTAAATTCAGTTCTGGACCCAATGAAGAGAAGCCAATATGGGGAAAGTATGGGCTCTGTTTCTAGTCCCTGTCAGTTCTCTTGCTGCAGCATTATGGATCACCTGAAGGCTTTTCAGGGAGCTTTTAGGACAGCTTGATAATAATGAATTACAATAATCCAGCCTTGATCAATCAGCATCACTCTGAGACAGGATGTTTCTAATTCTACCGATACGCCAAAAAATGCAAAAAAGCTGTCCTACATGTTTATTTACTATGCGCATTGAAGGACATATCCTGGTCAAAGATGAGGACAGTGGCTGCCTTCTGCTCCCCTTCTGGGGAGGCCAATCCATGACTGATAGTGTTCCACTGTCTGTTTTTCGTTCCAGGTATGTGTTGATGCATTGGTAGTGTGTTTAGGATCGTTGTCTTGGTGAAAAATGAAGCTGTTACTAACCAGATTCTTTCCAGATGGCATGGTGGATGCAAATCTGACTGTACTTTCCTGCATTCATAATTCCATCAGTTTTGACAACATCTCCAACACCACCGGCTGAAATGCAGCTCCAAACCATAACAAAGCCTCCACTGTGTTTTAAAGTAAAATTCACTGTCTCCTGACCTCCCCTGTACATATTGATGATGATTTGAACCAAGATTTTCAAATTTGGATTTATCACTTTATCAGACCTGCTGCCAATGAGTTTCAATCCAGTTCTTGTGTAAATTGTCATATTTCAGCCTTTTCTCCCCATTTGACTATCTCAAGAATGGCTTGTTTAGAGCCACCCTTCTCCTGAGATTATTTCTGATGAGGCTTCAGTGAGCAGTAGACGGATCAGCTGAATGCCCAGTGTCCAAAGAAAAACTCTGAAAAACCTTCAGAAAGCTTGCAGAACTACAGCTCAGGATCACCTAAAAAAAAAAGTCTAGCTCCTTGGAAGCAAAACATAAAGAAATGATGGGTGTCTCAAGACTTTTGCACCAAAGATCTTTCCGTGTTACTGGCCTCAGACTCAGCTGACAGCTGTGAACCAGAGCTAAAGATTGTATTCACTTGCATTTAGTCCAGTCCGAGGTGCTGCATGATTTTTGTTTATACCTATATGCAGTTTTCTTTTTTATCGATTTCAAAATTGTTCCGTAGCAGGTTCACTGACCGAGAAAGTAATTTAACAAAAAGTAATACTTTCTGCCATTTTGCAAAAGTTGTAAGGTAGTGGAATAAACAATATCCTTCACATGGACTTAATGTTTTAGATTTTTGAAGTGCTTTTGAGCATCTTAAAAAAGGCTGTGTGTGGCCCAGGACGCCCCTGCTTTAAAAGAATGATGTGGCTTTAACCATGAATATCCTCTGGGAGGCGACACAGCAGCATTGTAAATCACGTCTCCCTTTTATTAAATTAATTTTTAAAAAACATATTCTGCATAACTGCCAAAGACATATTAAAAAAATCTTTCTTCTTCCTAACTTAGTTGCAGTAATTAGTAATTTAGGGGAATCAGATTTATTCCCCTTAACTTGTGCATCCTAAACTTTGGTATGCATACTTAAATCTGTTTAGATCATTCTCCCAATCGACCTGCTAGAGTACGTGCTCCCCTGCTTCTGCAGTACTGTCCGAATTTTAAATTCATGCAAGCAAGCCAACCTAAACTAAAACTAGTGCAACCTGTTTGCGCAGGTAAACCAACATCTCATGTTGTGCAGGACCCACGAAACAAATTTATGCTGACAGTAAAATACACCGCTCGTAAGCTGCTTTCAAAATAAGACTGAATAGATATAATCCGTAGAATAAAAGCATATAATCAACTATAGCCTTAGGAAGAACAAAAATTAACTTTTTGTGAAAAGACGTTAGTGGGCATTGACTGACTGTTTTTATTTGAAGATGAGTTTTATTTTGAAACTTGTGTGAGGAAGTGTCTGCTTTTGGCCCTCTCGACATTACCCCACCCTTGAGCTCCGCACGCCCACGACTTGTTATAAATCTGATCAGGTGGGTTTGTCAGGAGAGACCACTGGGCTCCCAGACAGAGCACACATCGGGACCTAAATGGACTCCATCCTCCTCAAAGGTTTGCTGTTTGAGTTAGCCTGATTTTTTTAATAGTTTGATAAAGGAGGTTTAAATTTTTTAGCCAATACTCACTGGAGGAAGAAAACAGTTGATCTATTCTTACTGCTTTAAATTGGTCTTGCTATAACGTATTTATAGAAAACAAAGCCTTTTTTATTTATTCATTTTATTTATTTTTAATGTTCCTGCTGTGAGGGAGTGTGGCACTTTCCTCAGTTGGTAGTAATTAGATTTCTCTAGATTTATTGCCAAGGGCTGCAAAAAGCATATGCAGGCACACTTTTAACTGTGTTTAGCTCTTGATGCATGCTTTTTAATTTCTCCATTTAAGTACAGGCACACATTTGTGTGTTTGTGTGTTGTTGTTTTTTCAAACTGCATGAAAGGACTGATCTGATCTTCCATAAAATTTGTAAATACAAGCAACTCATTGGCAGAGAGTTTCAGAATTTAAAAAAGAGACAGGTCAGAGTAACTGCTGTCCTTCAGCCACACATCAGTAACACTTCTCTCCTGAACGGTTCGTCTCCAGATGGAGCTTCAGGTGTCCAGCCTGCAGCGGGACCCCCTGGTGATTTGCAGACCCTTGCTGAGGTAGCAGAGCCCACAGATCAGGCCAAGAAGGAAGACAAGAGTCAGTCTAGAAAATCTGCAGGAACAGGACATGAAGTGAGCCGGAGACACAAAGCAAATGTTTGAGTGGCCTCCCCATAATCATATGTACAATTTCCCACCAAATATAACAGATCTGCTTTCTCCTTTTGGGTTTACCAGGAGTTGTATTCATTTGATAGCTCTCCAGACAGTGAAGATGAGGGTATTGGCGAGACCGAAAAGAAGAAGGGGAAAAAGAAGAAGAAGAAGAAGGTAAGTGTCACAGAGTTCAGAAAAGGACCACTGATGCATATGTCATCCTGTTTGGAGCATGCGCGGGGCCGAAATCATGACTTCCAGCTTACAGTGTAGGCTGCAGCCGGTGACAACCGGTCAATCAGGAGAGGGATGGGATCATTTGTTCCTCATGGGGATCAGCTGTCACTTTTTGCAACAAGTGGTTAATGGCATAGCTGGAATAGTGTTGGTTTGCTTGTGGTTTTCCTTTTTGTGCGTTGCCAAGTGCCAAGTACACAACCTGCTCTCATATGACAAAACCTTACTGGGGGGTGTTTGGAAGAACTCGTTCATTCTCACGAATACTTCCATCAACCAAAGATTGTGTATGTAAACTTAAGTTCTACGTAAAGTTAAGTACTAAATTTCTGGCTTCTCTCTCAACAGAGCTCCAGCAGCTCTTCATCTTCATCTTCCTCCTCTTCCTCTTCTTCCAGTAGCTCCTCAGACAGTGATAGTGAGGTAAGTTGCAGCTTGGCATGTGCTGATCAAGGACGGAAGTATATGCAGGCAACAAATAAAGATGGTGTGCTTGAACAACATCACAAGGAAAATCATCTTTTTCAATCAATTGTTCAGCAAAAACCTCGATCAGTGAAATATTCTTATGTGAACCCAGGGAGGAATAATCCTCTTAGTGATGAAACAGCCACTTCGGCTCATCTTTGTCTTTCATACTGATTGCCTACTTGCAGTATTTGATATTGCACAGAATTCATAGCTTGCTGCAGGCTGCCTTCAAATATTGGAAGATTTTTAACTAGTCAGTGTGAGATTCTTCCCTGCAGAGGCCTGCGCCAAAATGTTGCTGATGCATCTGTAAAGAGCACTGAGCTCTTGGCCTCTGTGTTTACTGGTAAACAGTTTTACTGATAAACTGGCAAAAGCTTTTTCCTGGCACACCCACATGACACAAACAGCTGCACTTAAATATAGATCCGATGATGAAATTTTGGGGATATTTGAGAGTCTAGCAAGAAGAAATTCTTGCTAGACTAAAGCACCCAAAGATTTCTTTCACCCCAAAGGCCGTAGAAAGCTCTTTTGCTCTTGGTGTGTTGATGCTGCACAAAAACAAAGACAACAGCAGACCCTATAAATCAGAAGTTTTAACAAGACAGGTCCCCCAGTGAGTGCAGTGATCGATGGCTAATCTGGAAGCTTTGATTCTAATGTAAAGAATCTGAAGATGTGGCTACCTTCTGATGTGACTGCTCTTAAAACTTTGAAAAATTATCTTGAGTAGATCACCGTTATTAATAGATTCTGTCAAAGCATTTGAAGAGTTTTGCAGTTTTGTTTATGTAAATCCTTTAGAAAAATAGCTTCATAAAGTCCTTGGCTGAAAGCACAATTTCAAATCAGCTCAGACGGGATTGATGGTTGCCTGAGGTGAGGATATTGCCCAACAATGTGGTCTGTTTGGAGAATATTTAGGGTGGGATGGCTGGCAGATTGAATCTAAAAACTGCTCTTTTATCCTGTCTTTTAGCAAGCTGAGAGATGAACACATCAGTCCTCTCCATGCTGACTTTTTCAACAGTTTCCGCATTTGAGGAATGAAACCAAAGTGCATGCAATGATTTTTTAAAAAAAGGCCAGTTTTGTCTAGTTTTGCCCTGTTAACTTTTTTGGTGATGCAGTGACATGATGACATGATGTGGGCGTTAAATTGGGAGACTCAGGAAAAAACCAGTGACTTTGCTCTCACAAGATTTAAAAAAAAAGAAAAAAAAGACAACAGTAAAAGACACTTTTTCCAAGCAGCAACCAGTTTACTACCTACTGGATGACCTCTGATGGCACTGACTAAGTGAGGCGCTTTACTGTGATACAATTACTGGAGTAGAACTTCTGAAAAATCATTTTACAGTACAGAGCAGCAACAGGCCTGGATCTAAGAGGAACACACCCAGTGACAACAATATCTTCTATATCTCACACAGCTTGTCATGACTATGAGAGTCATAAGTTATGTATCTGTTTTTATAATGAATATACCCCACATATGAGTGACATTTGTGGGTTTGTGTGCATGCTTGCATGCGTCACTGTTCATGCATATGTAATATTGTGTATGCTTCTCTCGAATCGACCCCACTATTGAACATTTTCTTGCAGGATGAAAAGAAGAAGAAAAAAATGGATCGGGTGAACGAGAATGTCTGTGACAGTGTCGCCATATTTCAGGCTGGTATGTGATTCACTTGTTTTAGACGGCTGCTAATGGATTATTTTACAGTCTTTCCCTGATGAGTCTGAAATTTCAGTTAATTTGTACTTCACAAACAGATACACAACTTTTTTTCTTTTTTTTTTTTGCACAGTAGCGCTGAGGTCAGCTCACAAAGCCAGCATGTGACTGATGTCTTGCTTCACTTTGTCTAGATCACGCGCAGGTCCCAAGCTGTCATTCTGTGGTCATAATAGACGAGCTGTTCACATCATAATATATGTCTTTTTTCCCACAGTGATAAATCTAATGCTTTGCATTTTGTTGCATGCTTTTGTTGCATAACATTTTGTGTTATGCTTAGCAGGTCCTGATGGCCAAATAAAGCCTGCAGATGATCTGGGCCAGGTGAGAAAGAACTTCAGTCTATAATTTCATACATTGCAATGTTTTCAAACTTATCTTTGTGGATTTTATTTACTTGTTTTAGGATTTCAGTTCATCAGATAATGCGGATGACAAGAAGAAGAAGAAGAACAAAAAGAAGAAAAAGCAGAAGAAAGTATGTGGAAGTTTTCCAAACATGAAGTAACAAATTTCACAATAACAGCTGTTTAATCAGACTAGGAGAAATCAATAAATCACCCATGTAATGACAATGACAAAGCATAAGTATATGGACAACACATTTTAAGTCATTTAATATCTGTTGTACTTCCTCTGTTCAAGGATTCTTCTTCCTCCTCATCTGATATTTCATCCTCTGACAGCGAGAATGAAAAGAAGAAGAAAAAGAAGAAGGCATGATTTGTACATCACCATTGTCACATGCCTGATATGTGTCTATTAACTCTGTATAGGCAGAAATCGGTGTGAATACTTTGTATTCCATTGTCACAGGACTCCAGCTCATCTTCTTCTGACAATGAGGATGAAAAGAAGAAGAAGAAGAAAGACAAGAAAAAGAAGAAGAAGAAAAAGGTGGATGCAATGTGGATGTTTGTTATTGGTCCAAACCTCCTCTTGCATTGACTGTTATAAAGTATACAATGTCGGTATGCAGACATGCACAGTTCAAACGAGCTAATCTCACCATAGAGGTTTCTCCTCAGAAGCAAAATCCCATTTTTTATTTGAACAACAAACTAAAATATTTATTTTTCATTAATGCAGGATTCCAGTTCTTTGTCTTCGGACAGTGACAAGGATAAAAAGAAAAGGGACGAGAAGAAGGATGAGAAAGAAGTATTTTTAGAAAAAAATATGTGCCAACAGGAAACTTTCTGCAGTGTCTGCATTATTTGCTAGTTCGTGATTGTAAAAACATTTGTGTTCTCTCTGTAGCAAATAATTGCCTGGATTCCCCCAACAGTGAGCACACCCCTTGAGAACATGAGCAGTAACGTCTGGTCACGTTAGGGCCAGAGAATGGCATGAGAAGATATTTTCCTGAAGTGTGGCGCACGCACTAAAACCTCCAGAATGAAGTTTAAATTGTCTTAAAAGCTGCCACTGTGAGGCGCTTGCAAAATACACACACAGTTTCTCAAATCAGAGACTTTAATTGCAGTGAAAGCACCAGCCTTGCTGCCGTGTGATCGACCGCCCAGTGTATGCAGTTGCACTTCTGAAAAATATGCCCTCGCACCAGCTTTGCACCTTCAGGAATAATTTAATGTAGCTTAACTGTATGTGCTCTTCCAGGATGAAGAAGAGAGTGATATCGGTTTACCAGCAGCAGGTGAGTGTTTCTACTTGTTCTTGCTTACTGTCTGTACCACTAATGTAAATAGCAGCCATTGTCACTACAACCAAACACGTGCAAGGTGGTGATGGTTAGACTTTCTCCATTTCTGCAGCTGGTGAGATTCCAGAACCGAGCACTGATGGAGATGAAAAGGTTGCTGGCGAGGTGAAATACCCACTCGCACATACACTTTCACACTACACCTGCATGCACCAACACCCCAGCTGTATATAAAAGATGGAAAGTGCCTGGGCTCTGAAAAATGAAGCCAGTGCAGAAGTACCACCTATTCTCGCTAATGCCAAGCATGAGTGACTCCTCTACTTACAAAAATAGAAATCAGAGAAAATGACCCTTCTGCTCACTTGCACTGTATCCTCAGTATGAGTTTTTGGTCTCAGTTTCTAGTTTCAAGTCTGATTGAGATTATTTTATGGATTATGATCCCCATTATTGGTGTCAGAAAAGATGATAAAGTAGGGTAGGATTCTTTCAACAGATTTATTGCAGAATATAAGCTTTGTGTGAATTAAAAATTCAGGATACCAGTATGAATAGAAAATACGAAAAGTTTGCTGGCATGCCACGGTCACATGCCATTAACATCACTAACATTAGGCCTCCCATGTATGATTTCATTTTTTCACGCTTACTACTTCTGCGAAAGGTTTTCCTCGTAAAGAATGAGCGGTGAGAACAAATTCAAGTCAGGGCATGTGCTGCATTGCAGCCTCGCTGCAGGTGTTCCCCCTTGTGGAGTCAAGGCTAGCATGAGAGACAATGTAAAGTGAAGGGTGCTGTTATGCTTAGGAAGCCACAGTAAAAACAAAATTTCCCTCTTAGATTAATTCTCATTTATAAATAAAGCCCAGTGTTTAGTGCTGTGGAATTAACATGGCCATCTCCAGGCTGATCTGGCAGTGATTGGCTCACATTTCTCCTCACAAGCCCCAAGAACCAATTCTCATCTTTGGGGGTTTCCGTTTGTTTCCGATCAAAACGTCAGATCAGGAGATGTTAACTCAGCATTCTCATATTGAAGCAGGATTCTGGTGCTTTACATCTGCTGTGTAAAGCAGCTGGCTTGGGAATACATTTTAGTTATATAGCCCCATAAATGATTTTATTAAAACTGATTATTAACATAAAATCCATCACTGCACGGGCCGATACAGCTGAAAAAAGAATTCCATTCTTGGACAAGCTTGTTCCTGAAATTGTGAAAACTGTGGGGGGATGAGGGGACTGAGGACCAACAGAAGGTCAAACAGTCGGCCAGCGTGACAACCCAAACTGGCATTTGATTAGGAGAGAGAGACTAACTGCCAGCTATTTTGGAGCTGTCCTCAAGTCAAAGAGTGTGACTCCTTCGCTCCTTAAATGAGTGCTGGGAGAGCAGCAAGCACTGGATCATGTTCCGTCTGTGAAGTGGGGGACTGAGAAAGAGGGTAGGGCCATTGAGGCCTTCACCAACAACGCAGAAGTCATGTTTGTGGCTCTCTCCATCATGCTTCCTGAGATATGCACTGAACTATGAATGGTTTTCAGATCATTTTTTTGAATGTTTTTTTTTGTGTGTGATGAAGGTAGAGAAATAATAAGGGTGGAGAAAGCAGGAATGTGATGAGGCTACTGAACTTCTAATAAAACAGAAATTTTGCTCTCCAACAGTCAGCCCAAATCTCTTGGATAGGCGTGAACAAAGCAAACCAAAAGTTTTCTCAGATAATTCCATTAAAAAGGTTCTGAAGAACAGCACAAATGTGGCGGATGGGCTTATTTCATAGGCTCCGTTTAGCCAAGGTGAGACCTAGAAGATGGTGCTTGGCTATCCTCCATGTGTCCTGTCAGCACACCTGCCAATCAAAGTGGGAGCACCCTAACTACCTAACTTTTTCTCATGAGAGTTTATGGTGATTGACAGGTTTTTGGATCCAGCCTCAAGCTGCCGTCAGGAGACCTATAATTTTTTTAGCTCTGGAGTTAGCCGATTGATTGAAGGTTTGCTTGGAAATGAGTGTCCAGCTTTCTTGGTTTCTCCCCATTTTGTGAAAAACGAGATGGTGACAGCTGACCGAATGCTTTCAGGGAGCACGCAAACACGAGTGGTGACATCGTGGTGGCTGCGTCCAGCTTTTATATAGAAAACCATGGCAAACAGAAAAAATACATCATTGCTTTCTTTTTCCGTGACAGCTTAAAACCACAGAAGAAGGCAAAGTCTCCTCTACAGTGACTGGTATGTATGCCACTCTAGCTCTTAAACATTTCAAATGGCAATTCGTTTCACTTAGAGTGTCATTGTTTTGGTGGTTTTGGTTTCCTGTCTAGCAGGGGGAGCGGAGACATTACCTGATGCTACTGACGATGGCCATCTGAGTCCTTCAGCCCTTTCACAGGATTCCAGCTCTTCTTCCTCCTCTGATAGTGAAGATGAAAAGAAGAAGAAGGTAAAAGAAAAATGTGGCTAAATATATTTCTGTCACTGACTTTCTAGGATTCTGGCTCTTCTGTTGATAGCTACTCTTCTTCCTCGTCCTCATCATCTGCTTCGATAGTGATGACAACAAATTGAGAAGACAGCTGACAAATATATATTTTACTTTTTGCAAATTCATTAGTTGCACTCACAGTGTGCTGAGATAAAACTTTTTTTTTTTTTTTAGAAAAAGAAGAAAGACAAAAAAGACAAGAAAAAGAAGAAGAAGAAGAAGGTGAGAATGAGATGTCTTTTTTCAGGTTTTGGTTGAGTTTATGAGTTTTAAAGGTACTTATTTGTGAAACTTCACAAAAATATTCAACATTTTTAAAAAGTTTATTGCATGATTCACAAGCTATTTACAACCAGAGCATACGCTGCTGTGTTACTCCTGCAGATGAAATGTGCTCCTTCTTTTTGTCCAGGATTCTTCTTCTTCTTCTTCTGACTCCTCCAGTGATTCTTCCAGTGATGAGAAGAAGAAGACGACAAAGAAAAAGAAGAAAGACAAGAAAAAGGTAAAGGAGAACAAATATATTGAATTTATCCAGCACAGCCTCCTGCTTCTTTGTATATCCATAAGGTCTGGTTCCTGTCTGTGTTATGATGAGGTAACCTCACTATCTTATTTACACCCCAGGATTCCAGTTCCTCTTCGGCTTCTTCTTCTAGTAGTGATGACGACAAGAAGAAAAAGAAGAAAGACAAGAAGAGGGTATTTTATCCTGTGTGATGGAGGAAAAAAGTGTGTGTGCTCATTTTGGCATTATTATTATTGTAAGATGATGAGTTTTTTAATGTTTTCTATTTGAGCAGGACTCTAGCTCCAGTTTGAGTTCCTCTCATTGTTTACGTAAAAGCGACAAAAAAAAAAAAAAAAAGGAGATGAGCGAGAAGAAGAAAAAGAAACAAATAAGTTATTTATAAAATGCTAATATCATCAAATTACATACAAGAATTTTTTTATTGTTTCTCTCCTGATGAGAGTTTTGGCTCATTGGGAAGTGAAACCAATAAGAACCAAATGTCTTGCTTTTTCAAAATCGAATGTGTTTTGACAATCTTTAATTTATTGTTGGCCTCACAAACGATTCAGCTTTTGTAAAGTTATCCTAGTTTTTCATGCATTCGTCACATGGGCTGGTGATAATTGATGTTGAGCAAAGCAGTGAACCAAAAAACAGACCTTTCAGGCTCTGCTGCTGCTGCTGCTGCTGCTGCTGGACTTCCTGCTGCTTGTGGCAGCAGCTCCAAGCCAAGTGATGTTCCTTCTATGTCTCTTACGTCCCCTGCCTTGAAGCTGAATACTTTAAGTTCTTCAGCTGTCTGTCTTTACCTCCTCAGTGAGTACAAGAGACAGGGCCTCCATTCACAGAGCTCTCAGCTTTATGGGGAGCCCAAAAAGGTTTGGAGATGGAGCAACACACCTCACCAGTTACCCCACCTCAAAGGAACTGCTGCCAGGCCCCAGACCTTACCAATAATAAGATGTCATAGATTTTAGTTACCAGTTAAAAAATGGCTTGCATGACATTGGAAGCACTTAAATGCTTTAATGATTCAATCTGGGGTCATGATTTATTTTCAGCAATGTAGGAGCAGTAAATTTTCAACATGCAAAATGATGCAAAATGTTTAATGTGTTTCAATTCAATTCAATTTTATTTATTTCCTGCTTGATCAGAGAGGATGCTGGGAAAAGATGTTTTAAAAAAAATGGACTGAAAAAGTGCATTGCTGCAGGGAATGTCAATTTACAATTACAAAACATAAATTCATGTTTACTGCTCATGTTTGCTGTTTTCACTATAAGCAGTCATTTTTTTTCTATAGACAGAAAATAACAACGTGAATATTTTATAAACTTAGCATAACTTTGTGTCTTTGTTGTAACAATGCTTCTTGGCAATAAATCTTACACTTTTGGAAAACCTCTTTATCTTTCCTTAAATGGTGCCACATTTGTGAGGAAAAGGCTTCTCATGCTGGTCACCAGCTTGGTCACACATGGCATCCCATTCTTCAACCGGCATTTGTTGCAAGTCAGCCCATGTGGTTGTGTTGGTCACTCTGGCACAAACAGCATGTCCAAGCTGATTTCACAAGTGTTCGGTGGTGCTGAGGTCAGGACTGCTGGCAGGTCGTTCAATCCTCTCCACTCCCAAATCCTGGAGGTAGTCAGATGTTGCTTTTTCACTGCCGGGGTGGAAACGTAGCCAGATAAACCCCGCTCTGTGAGGGCGAGCGTTGTCATCTTGGAGGATCGATTTCTGTCCCAGACTGTGGAGACAATAGTAGTTTTCAGTACTTAGAGCCCCAAATAATAACTAACATAATACCTCTACGTAATTTGACACCTCACAGAATGACTCACAGTGACTCCAACGTGGAGCAAACTATGGTGACAATAAAAGGGTACCCTATATTTTAAAAATGTAAATGGCATTTTCCAAATTCCACAAACTTTTTGTTCCAAAATGTAGAAATATAAAATACTTTGAGTAATGAAAAGTAACTAAGTACACTAGTAACAATATGTGGAGTGTAAGAATGAGAACCTAAACATAGGAGGCCAACTTCAGTAACAAAGGTGAGTATGTAAACCATACTGTTCATATTCATTATGTCACACTATGGTGCGAATCAATTTTGATCAGGGCCAAGCAGTCCCTCATAGATTTTGAAATACAGATTAATTTAGCCTGTCTGACACTGATAAATGGATCATTAAGCCTTAATAAATGTTTCAGACAGCAGGAAAATTGTATTATTTTAGACTTTAAACACTTGTTATTGGAGAAAAACATAACTATCACACAATATCATGTCCTGTTTGGCCTAAGACATGAAAACACAACATCAATAATGATTTAAATATATTTTATTGAAAGTGAAAATGGCAAGACCATTCTGGAGCTGTTGCAGCAAACCGTTCATGCCAGGCACAAGCAAGGGCGTAGGAATGAGTCTACTATTGGGGGAGACACTGACAGATCCGTAAATGCCGTAGAACATAGAAGCTTTATCTAGAAGCTGGAATAAAACGAGCTTGTTCACCGCTCGGCACCTGCACAGAAACATTTGCATGCACAACACAACACAGACGCCCCCATTGCAGAGGTAATACGGGTCAAAAATGCATTTATATAGGTTGACTGGCACTTGTTACCAGGGCAGAGATAAATGTTATTAGTGCACAGATGAATGTTACCAGGGCAGAGATCAATGTTACCAGGGCATAGATAAATGTTACTAGTGCACAGATGAATGTTACCAGGGCAGAGATCAATGTTACCAGGGCATAGATAAATGTTACTAGTGCACAGATGAATGTTACCAGGGCAGAGATCAATGTTACCAGGGCATAGATAAATGTTACTAGTGCACAGATGAATGTTACCAGGGCAGAGATCAATGTTACCAGTGAATAGAGTTGCCACCTGTCCCGTAAAATACGGAATAGTCCTTTATTTGGCAATTAAATGTTGCGTCCCGGATTTGTTCCGTATTTTGAAAACTGTCCAGTACTCATCTCTGTCTCACCCGCACATCAACACTAAATGTAACAATTAAGCACAGAATAAAATACAGGAGATACTAAAGTCAGCTAAACTGTTGTGGATCCTCTTAGGGCCCCCGACCTGCTACAGACCGGTGTTGCCTGCTGGCACTGCTGTCGTTTCCTAGCAACAGACGCCACACACCTGTGCCTTTTAAAAATGTCCACTACTACACACGATACTCCACCACACACATTCATGACTGAACAGCGTCAGTGGGGATAAGTTTAAGGCAAACTGTGACATTTGTCAGAGAGTATCTGTAGTGGCGCACGGCAGGCTGTCTGATATAAGGCAGCATGGATCTTTTCAGGAGAGCAGCACTGCAAAAACATCAGAGCTCAGGAAAGCATCAGAGTCACAGTTCTTCATCCCACAGTCATCTCCGCACACTGATATATAGAACATTGTTATTATTGATTTACTTTCCTGTTGCGCTTTAGCAGACTGTTGTGGTCTGATTGTTTAGGACGTTCAGTCTGAATGATCATTAATTGAATATACAGCAGTATTAGGATACATATATATGGCCACTGAAAGAACAAATCATGCCAATAGATTAACAGTAAACCTCTGATCCTTGAGACTTTGGCAAGGATTATGTCCCGCCAAAAAGTGCAAATTCCATTGCACCTTAATTGTAAAAATTCATAAAATATAACTAGAGCTTTTTTTTAATGTTTGTTTGTTTTTTTACAGTCGAGTCCGAATTGAGAAAAAAAAGCAACATTTAGTATAAATTTGTGGTCACTTAAAAAGTTTGTCCCAAGTTTTTGTCAACAGATTTGTATAAAAAAAAGCACTAAAATCAGGCATCTGCATGATTAGCTACATTCCCGTAACTAATCAAAGTATTTCATTTTATCTATGCCTAATTGCTTTCTTGACCACCCCATTACAAAAAAATAAAAAAAATAAAATGTGAAAAACAGTAAAATGAGAGTTGGGTGACTTGGGCCATGTTGGTCATGGCCTTGAGAAGCGGGGGTGGGGTTGCGGTCCCTTATTTTCATTTGTGAAAGGTGGCAACCCTACCGGTGCACACATAAATCTTACCAGTGCATAGACAATTGTTAGCAGTGCATAGATAAATCCCCATCCAATTTCGTATTGATTTTAAGATTCTTTCACTTACTTTTAAAGTTTTAAATGGAATGACCTGCAGCTACCTAATTAAGCGGCTCAATCTATATGACCCTAAAAGAGCACTGAGATCAGATGCCCTTGGTGCAGCCCAGGTCTCATTTTAAACATTGAGAGAAGAGAAGCGGGTCAGTCAGTTGTGAGAGTCATGCTGCACTCAGACCCGCATGATATTCCTGCTGCCAAAAATGGCTGTCATCGTGATGACTGCGATTCTGACAGATGAATTCATACATTAAATATCTCAGCTGTGGCAGCTAAAGTGTTCTTTCATATTCATTTCATTCTTTCACTGCTCTGTAAGTTATAATCTATCGACTGAGTGAGTGCGTGAGGTTTTCTTCTGGTGCTTCTGCTAATGCCGTGTGTGAGAAAACAGATTATTCCTAGAAGTGAGAACAAACAGAAGAGCTGCAGGATTCCCCGGCCCCTCTGTTATAATCTATTACAATTTTTCACCACAAGATGGCGGTACTTTGCACCTAAAGACGGAAATGAGAGAGGAATATTATTTTCAAGATTTTGATATAATAAGAATAAATATTTTCTTTCAAAATAAATTAGATTTGGAATAGAACAAATAAACCACTGGACTATTTCTTTATGAATGATTGGGGGGGGAAGCTAAATAACTCCGGGAATTAAATGTTTGCAACTGAAAAAACTTTGCAGGAACTTCTTTTTCTTCTGTTTGGCAGGAGTAGTTCCTGCACAGGTTTACAGGAGTGATGCAATCAGAAAGTGTGGAGGTGGGCCAGACTCTTTCTTTTTGTAAGCGAGGCTTTTCCCACTTAAAAAAATCAATTAAAGCAGCAGTTTTCCTAGTGTGTCACTGCAGTGAATTACAGCTCCCTCAAGTTGGGGTCTGGGGTGGAGAATAGAAACAGGAAGTAAAATGTTACCATGGGGCTCTTTTCTCTTTCCTCCCATCTGTGATCTGGAAAATTGGCCTCGATACCACTGGATGGATGGATGGATGGAAGGATTAACTGAGGACAGAGGAAGCACGCAACATCAAAAATGAATATTCGTCAGTCTACAATAATCAGCAGCTTCATTTCAATTGGAGCGGCTGTCTTTTCGAGTCTCATGACTCACACATGAGATTTTGTCTGTTAATACAAAAGCTGTGGGTGATGGGTACAAGCTGTGGATCAGACTTCACCTCGACAAATGGTGGGCGGGGCATTTTCATTTTTAATAATTTACTGGAGACAAGAAACACCCCCCCCCCCCTTCCCCCAACCCACCCCCCACCCCCCCCCAAAACAGGTCCTTTTTTTAGGTAAATTTGCCAGTAGTGGGTTGGACCCTTT
>VUQK01023242.1:6261-26657 GCA_015106715.1 Bujurquina vittata | reverse complement strand
ATTAGAAATGAGTAGATCAGGTTGAGCACTTTAGAGACAGAGTCTGAGAGGCGAGGTTGAGATGGTTTGGACATGTGCAGAGAAGAGACAGGGGACGCACTGGACAAAGCATGCTGAATATGGAGCTGGCAGGTAGGAGGAAAAGAGGAAGATCACACATAAGATTCATGGAAGGAAGGAGGACGTACAGAGGATGCTAGGGACTGGCTGAGATGAAGGTAGATGATTTGTTGTGGTGACCCCTTAAGGCAGCAGCAGCAGACGAGGTTAGCACTGCGGGATTCACAGTTCAAAATGACCGCAAAGTCGCCCCTTAGTTCATCCCGTCCGAAACAAGCTGTTTTTGCTCACGTGCCTCTATGAACCAACTGTCCTCTGAAATGAAAACATGGGAAAGTATAATAGGTTGACTCTATGTGAGACTTACCCCTTGCAGCAAACGGGTTTTTATGAAATGTTTAAAAATGTGTTTCCGTGATTCACACGTCCTCTCAGTGGATGGCAAGTGGCAGCCCTGGTCCTTGTGGTCAGGATGTTCTAAAACCTGTGGAGGCGGGAATCAGCTGAGAAACAGGATTTGCTACGGGCCCTTTTTTGGAGGGCAGCCTTGTCCTGGAGAACGGGAAGAGGTCCGCAGCTGTAACGAAAAGAGATGCCCAGGTCAGTGGCACACAGTTTGCTCTACTACATCTACTATAAAAGTCTACCTCCTGGTTATGGGATTAATGCATGGCACATATTTATGTTTCTCTGGAACAGAGCCTCATGAAATATGCGGAGAGGACAACTACTCTAACGTTGTATGGAAGATGACTCCAGCTGGGGATACAGCAGCAGTACGCTGCCCTCCCAATGCCATGGGTGAGCTCAGTGGCTTCTTGCATTTGCAAAGGTTACACTTGCATGCCCCGAAAAGACATCACGCAACAAGGATTCAGCAAATAATTGAGGGTTAACCTTCATATGTGTCCTCACGCAGGGCTGATTCTTCGCCGCTGCACCCTGGACGAGGAGGGCATAGCCTACTGGGAGAACCCCACCTATATGAAATGCATTTCTAACGACTATCGCAGTATACAGACTTTAGTGAGTCTCAACATCTTCTTTTTTACATCAGCGGTTGCTTAAAGACAGAAATATGAAGGCACTGTGATGCTGTAGATGCTGTGTCTGGGTGAAAATGAGTGAAACTAATTCGATTTTTTTTTTTCCTTAATGTCAAAATCTATTGCCTGTGTTGTATTGGTGTGTTATTAAGCTGTATTATAGTTTAGAAAAAGATATAAATACTTCTGCCGTGTTAATCAGTAACAGAAGCCACGTTCTCTGCTAGACTCGGGAGCATTTGTCCAAAGCACAGCGCGGCCTTGTGGGAGACGGAGTGTCCGAAGTGATGACAAAGCTGCGGGTGACGTCCAGCGATGGGACCAGCTATAGCGGTGATTTGCTGGCCATTGTTGATGTGCTGAAGAACATGACAGAGATCTTCAGGAGGGCATATTATAGCCCCAGCAGTGCGGACATGAGGGTGAGTTGATGTGTGGTGCCTAATTCTGTTTGAAGGGGTCTCCTTCCTTTTACAGTTGATGTCTTAAGATCCAAAGGGTCACTGGCAACTAATTTAGGCTTAGAGTTAGGACTTCAGTTTAGTCCACCCCTTTCAAAAGAGCTTTTGCCTGTATGGAAATGTTTTTGAAAGAAAAAACTAGTGCCACAATAAATTTATGACACTTAATTTGAAAGGTAATATCTTCCTGCTTGTTCTAGTTGGCTAATGATGCAGTCACATTAGGGAGACTGCAGCACGACCAAAGTGACCAAAAATGGCCATGCAGTCTTGATGCCTTTGAAATGGTGCGGTGGTCTCCAACCACTCATGGTCAGCTGCCATGTTCAGCTCTCTCAGTCTGCCATCAGTTTGCCACTGAATGGGCTCCAGTTGGCAAGTACAGTGCTACGCTGATTTACGAGCGTCCCAACGAACAAGATTTTTGACATTCGAGTGGTCGCTTGGTCGAATTTTTGCTTTACGTTGCAAGCGAATATTTGAGCTATGAGTGAGTGAAGATACACCATCCGAGTGTTCCGTTCGTTGTTTCACCTCTCGCTGTGCGCTTGTTTTTGTCGGACGGTTGTTGCTGTGTTTGATTATTTTCCGCTTTTCTTTTTTTCTTGGAACGTTTCCTTTTTTTAAACCAGAGGTCAATAGAAAGCAAATACCAATATTCGTGCTGAAAAGGACGGTGGCCGTGGATACAAGCTGTCTTGGCAACATGCGCACTCTTTCGAATGTGCCGAAAAAGGCAAAAGGAGGAGAAAATTAAGTGAAGTGAAAAAAAAGGACCATTTAAATTTAGCGATCTCCTCCTCCACTTCCACCAACATCTGTCTGACTTTCACTTAAAACCTGTCACGGACCGGCTGTGTGGCAGGCAGGATGAGGACCCCAATGCAGGATACACCGGACAACAGGACGTGACAAATAAACTCAGCTTTATTTATGCTGAACAGCTCAAAAGGCATCCAAAATTAGACGATGACGCGACAGCAGGCACAGAAAACACAGGACTTAAATAAGAAGAGGGCTAATGAGGGGCGTGGAAACAGGTGGAAAAACAGATGATACAAATTACTAGACGAGACCAGGACTAGAAAACCAAAACAGAACCAAACCCTACAATCAAAACCCAAAACAGAACAGACAAAACCCTGAAACACAAAACATGGGGTCGACCCCGGACCATGCAAAACCACTTTATTTCTTTACATTTGCTTTTGTTGTACGAGCAAATTAAGTTAGTAGCTAGGTCACAGAACAAATTAAACTTGTACCACTTGTACCAAGGTACCACTGTATATACAAGCTGTGTGTGATGATGTGGCTGGAGGGTGGTGATTTAACTGCAAAATGACCTGGGCGCTCAGCGGCCGTACTCCTAATGTAGGAATATAACCTAAATACAAGTCCAGAGTCACCAGCAGCTGACCTGTGCAGTTTCTCTGTGATCAAAATTGGTTGTCCTGAGGTTGATGGTGTTGGTGGCTCCAACTACCTGAAACTAATTGTGGAATGCAAAACACGATATACACCGTTGCTGCCTTTTGCTTGGCACCTGGGATAGGCTTCAGTCCCCCTCAGCCGTGCACTGGATGGGTGGGTGGATGGATGGATGGATGGATGGATGGATGGATGGATGGGTGGGTGGATGGATGGATGGGTGGGTGGATGGATGGATGGATGGGTGGGTGGATGGATGGATGGGTGGGTGGGTGGATGGATGGATGGGTATTCTCTTGAAATCTGATGATATTTAGTTGAAAGAGTCCAAATTCAGATAAAATCGAGGCTCCAAAGCAAAAATTAGTGAAAGCATGTCAATGCTATGATAAAATATAAGGCTTTTGTACCTCTGAGTTTTTGAGCATATAAATCCTGGATCATCTTTAATCAAATTTGGTTATTCTTTGTCTGAATAGTAACAACCTCATAATTTCATGTCGCTAATGTATCTCCTCCTGCTGGATGAAAATTGTCCAACTATTTGGGCCCTCATAGCCAGGATGGCAGTCGTTTAAAGGACTGATGCAAAACCTTTTTTCTCTTCTAGAACTTTGTGCAGTCAGTCAGCAATCTGCTGATGGAAGAAAACAGGGAGCGATGGGAGGAAGCACAGCTGGTTAGTATGAGCCTCTCTTTCCAAAACACAACTCGTCCCTGTCTTTAACTGCAGCTGCTGTTGAACTTTGTGTAGCAACAATGAAGGCGTAGCGCTGATGGAGACACAGGTGGATAAACAGCCCACCTGTGTCTTTACAGAGAGGGAAAGGGAGATGCGAGAAGTGCCGAAAGACAGAAATAACTGCAGATAATGAGTCGACGCAGACGCCCACTCACCCATCTGCTGCACTTATTCACTCTGTGCCTCCAACAAGCTGTCCAGCATCCGCCTGTTCTCAGGATTTCACCATGCAAGCAGAGCTAGAATGCTAAATAAAACAAGCTGCTCTCCTCCAACTGCTTCAGATCTCTTAAAATGGAAATGGCACACTTTGTGTTTCATTATATGAATGGCTTCATTACAGGAGGGGTATCAAGATCTCAGCTATGTTACTTTATGATTATTATCATCCTCAGCATTGAGGAGCAATGAGCTACATCTGACTGAACTAATTATAGATATATGTTGCATTTTATGTCGTATAATACTGAAACTACTAAAATTTCTAATTACTTAATTTTATTCTTTATGCTATTGAAGCTGCACTTTAATCGTGACTGCATTGAAGACGGTAACAAATAACACTGATAAACTTTGACTGTGGCAGCTCTGCTCAGACCAAAAGCTTTATGAGAGTCTCTTTTTTTTTTTTTTAACTTGCCACAAATAAGTGTGATTGAATATAATAGCAGATGTGGCATCACTGCTTCGTGGATGAGCTGATTCATAATAATGGGAACAATGTTGGCTGCTATTGTGGCTGAGTGTGAAAATGAAATGTATTTAATCAAAAAGTCAAGCGTTTAGCCTCGAGGCTTTTGTCAGAACAATTTACTGTAGGTGTCATCACCTCCAGCCGCTGAACCGCGCTCCTGCTTTTCATAATAAAGCCGTGGAGCTTCCTGTCCTCAAAAAGAAAAGACTGTGATGGACAAACTGTTGGATATAGTTTTAGGGAAGTAAGACATCATGGCACTGTGAATCAGCACACAACTCCGTGTCATACTCACCTGAAATTCCAGATTTTCTGTAAAAGGTCTTTTGTGTGTCAAGTGCTTGAACAGCATTTCAGAATATTCACCTTAAAATCCATAATCCTTTTTTTTCTTTTCTTCTCCTCTCATGTGTCTCTATTTTCTCAGCTGGGGCCAAACATCAAAGAGCTCTTCCGCCTGGTGGAGGACTTTGTGGATGTCATTGGCCTGAGGATGAAAGACTTTCAAGACATGTATGAAGTCACTGATAACCTCGGTCAGTCTTATCTCCATCTAGGAGATCTCCACACCTCTCTCTTTTTTATCAAAGAAATTCTCCCATCACAGCTTTCTCTGAAGATATATCTCCATAACTACAATAGCAACCAATACAAGTGAGGACACAGGACGGCAGCCTGATGGTTAAAGACATTTCCTTTGGCTTCAGTCTAAAGACGCTCCATCAAGCACTCTTACATCTGTTTGCCCCGTCAGCTCAATGTCAATATCAGTCACCAAAAGCAGATTTTAGCCCGTCTCAGTTTCTGCATGTAGATCAGAAAGTGACAGAAAAGTGCAGACATGAAAGGCAAAAAAAAAGTACCTTTAAAGTACCATTGTACCTTCACTAGCACAACAGTTTGACACTGGAGCAGTACTCCAAAAGGTACTGTTGTTGTACCCTTAACAGGAGTACATCTCTGCTTGCACCTTGGCCGCAGGGCTAACACAAGCAGAACCAATGAGCAGACACATCAACCTGCAGCCAATTAGACTCATCACTCAACCCTGTGTGGCCACTGTTGGTCATGACCCAAATCCCAAGCTTATGCTACAAAGTACTTCCGAGCTGACACATCAGAAACTTTTTATATTTCTTGTCAGAGTCCTTTATTTCAAATCACAGGTTCAGAGCTGGATTTGGCGTCATCACCCATGATCGCTTGAGCGAGTAAACCTGAGAAGCATATTTTTGCAGGAAACTCATGCAACTCGTTTTGACCCCTGCAAAGGTTTAGAACATGAAGGAGGCAGCACGCACGTTCCGGCTGACTCGGTCAGCTCCTGCTGGTAACCCTGCAAAGGTGTGAAAACAGCCAAAGATGGAAATAGAGCGAAATGAAGTAATAAATGAAGTCTAAATTGGTAACTATAGCTGATGTCTCAGCGGTAAAGCTTTTTTAAAGGTCAAATATTCATTCAGTTCACAACCTGTTTGATTAATTGGGTTATGAAGCTCTAGTTTTCAGGTCCAGGGATTTAATAGTGCACTTTTATAAAACGGAGCTTATTAATTTTGGGGGGGCGGTGGTGTTGGAAACAAAACAGGGGAGACAGAGATGTCCTGGCCTTCCCTCCTGTGAAGTTTTATTTGGTCCTGTTCCCAAACCTCTTTATGTCAGCTTCCTGGTGAGCAGCTGAATGCTGTTTGTGAGTTTGTGAGCATGTTTTCTGTTACACACAGTATGTGCTGATTAGGATATAGCTTGGTCAAATATCTTGATATTGCAGTATATTTGCCTCTTATATTCAGTATCTGTTGGGCTTTAAAAAACCGCAAATACCAAAGCGCAACATGATGCTAATCTGTCAGTGTAGCCTTTCCTCTGTTATCTGCTTCAGTGCTGCTGAATCCAAAACTCCCATCTCAGCCTATGAGAGGCTTTCAATATGTTTTTTTTTTTTTACTACTTTCATTATGTTTGAAACGTTACTTTCTTTAAATTGTGGCGGTGACTCCTCTAATGTCAGTTCTATATCGTTCTTTACAATAATAAAATCTTATTTACATATAGATCCATGTTAAGAGGCTGGGATTTCCCCACCTTCCTTTGTTGTGTAGATCCCTGCTTTGAGGAACTGCGGTTTGCCTCAGTTTACATGACGAGGGCGAATATTAGCGCTCCTCGGGGCTGAAGGTCTTTAGATGTGTCTCCTGACACATTCGCAACCACCTGCCGCTTCCCTCCATAACTGTTAACTCAACTTTTTTTCAAAGAGGAAAAACATATAGTGCAGTCATCACAAAGGCTCTGAATCTTTCTGTGACCTCCGGATAAAAACGAGGCAGAGTGTGTGTTTGTTGAGTCAGGGGAGAGTATGTGGGAATTGAGGCCAGATGAGAGGTCCTGTTTATAGCTATGCCGCCTCTCTGTCTGCAGCCAAATAGCCGCCCACACCAACACTACGTCTTTCCCCTGGGGCGGCTGACCTCCTCTCTCCACCCACACCTCAAACAAGAGCAGAGCCATGCAGGGAAATCTGCCATCATCTGCCAGCACAGAGTTTGATCAGATTTTCTTCTTCCAAACTCATAAAAGTAGTCGAGCTACATAAGATGCAGGAATTCACATTTTAATTGCTTTTTTTTTTCTTTCTTTATCTGCTCTGACAATTTAGCTCTCCTATTTTCAAATGCATTGTTTATTTATTCTCCTAGGAGAAATTAGACGGTGAAATGATCATTTTCCAAGATTGGATAAATCACACCTGCATCTGTTGTTTTCTGCTGCATCTTATCTAGAGACTCCGAGAGGTGGAGAGAAAAGAGCGAGAACGAATAAACTAAATGAAACGAGTCCACCGCATCACTGGTGACCCATCGAGGTCAGAGACAGGGACAGTGTCAGGATTTTAGTTCATGTCCAGCCATTTTACTGAACGTATACGTGCTTACAACACCAGAAACGTGATGCATAATAGCAATGCTGTAATGCCAAAGCGACCCATAGTACCATAGTGTCCAATAGATCATACTGGGTCACAGTGGGATACAGGCTTCCGATACATGAGCCTCAGTTACATACTAACTTTCCCTAATCTCTCCTGTGGTTTTTTTCGTGGTGTCTCTGCTTCTCTTTCCCCTCAATACCAACCGGTTACCAAGGATAACAGGTTCTTCTGGAGGTCTCTTCCTGTTAAACATGAGTTCCTCTTGCATTGGGTTCTCTGTCTTAAATTATAGCGTCTTTACCTCAGATTATGAAGTCCCTTGAGATGAGACAGCTGTTGTGTACTGGAGCTATACACACTGCTTTGAAAACACATCATGTTGAACATTTGAGCTGATATGGACTGGATAATGTGTTGAGCAGTATTGACCTACAGAGGGCAGAATTCAAAGACACTCCAAAATCAAAGTGAAAAGAAGATGCAGCAGGCTAGTTTATTTTGCTGAAATTTCATGACACCAACTCAAAATGGTACTCAGTCATTTTTATGCGCCCCACACGCTTGTATGCATGCCTTACAGCATCAGGGCTCCTAATGAGATGACGGATGATGACCTAGGCGTTCTCCTCCGAGATCTGGACCAGGCTTGAGGTCAGCCAAGCATGGGGGCCAGTCAGTGGTATCAGTTCCTTCATCCCCCAAGACCTCCCTGCATATATGCACACCACATGAGGCACCAGGAGGAACCCAGGACCCCCTGCACCAGTGTATGGTCTGACAGTGGGTCCAAGGATTTCATCCTTGGCGTTCAGGTTGACACTGCATAAGCTTGTAGAGTTCTTTGCATCCATCCATGGAGAGGCCTCCCCAGACCATCGCTGACCCACCACCATCGTTCAACCGCTTATGCTGAGCGATGTTAGGGGCAGCATAACGTTCTCCGCGGCTTGTCCAGACCCTTTCATGTCTGTCACACGTGCTCAGAGTCAGCCTGCTCTCATATGTAACGAGCACATTCTTTTCATTCTCTTTATTCACCACTCTGCATTTTATTGGTTATTATTTACCCGTCTCCTTCCCTTTACCCCCTGCGACTGCCCCTCCCTGAGCCTGGTTCTGCTGCACATTTCATTGGTTCTTTTAAAGCCAGTTTGTTCTTGTTGCACAGGTTCTTTTGAAGGAATTCTTAATAAATGCAGCCTGAAGCATGTTTTGCACCAGGGCAAGAAGCCCAGCTATAAAATTACAGCAGCTCAGACTGAGCTTTGCACTGTCACTGAGATTTACATTCAGGTGGTGATTCAGAGAATCTAAAATAGTTTTATGCTTGGATCTGCTGATAGAACACAGATTAGAAAGTCAACCGGTCTTTATTGCCAACAATTCAGTCTAATTAATTTCACTTTGATCTAGCAACAGACTAAAGTGATTAAGGGTCTCTGGGCATTGGGACAGAGTGAGAGTTAAATCCACTGAATAGCCTACATTATTTAAATGTCTCAGATTTAAAGTTTCTGTTGTATGGGAAATAAATGGCCATGCAGAGAGCATAGCGAGCAGTGAAAAAATATTTTTTTTGCATCAACAATGCTGCCTTTTTGCCATTATATTTTCACATTCTTCATACATCTCTATCACCTGGTCCTCTGCTGAGGTCTCTAATTGAATGTGATGCACAATTGGTGCATTTTGTGTCAGCTGCCTCCTTTTATGTGAGCGTTTCTCAGAGCATGAAGCAGATTGCAGAGTGAACAGAGAATGCCAATAACCGCTGCTGTGCCACCCACTCTCTCTGAGTTGGGTTTAAGGTTTTGTTAAGCCAGCTAACGGCAAGAAAGCCTGGCTATGTTGAACTTTGAGCCCATCAACAATACAAGGTTTTGGTTTTGACTGCTGCCCACCTTCTAAATGAAGATGCGACAAACTAATGAAAGAGTCCAATAATCCTTACCTTATCATTTATATTACTATATGATATTTAGCTTACAATATATCATGTCTTGAGTCAACAGAAATGTTCACTAGTTCTTTCTTTTTTTATGTACAGTTCTGAGCATCCACAAGCGTCCGGTGATGGGTCACGCAGACATCAGCTTTCCTATGAAGGGCTGGAGGGGCATGGTGGACTGGGCTCGCAATTCTGAGGACAGGGTCACCATTCCTAAGAACATCCTGTCTACTGGCAAGCCAGGTGAGGCTGTGGGTTATAGGAAGTTATAGGAAGTACGAATACAACCTTCCAAACATAATCACCAAATACTGATTGCACCAAGCTTGCCTTCTGATTGACAATTCACAAACAGGCGCTTGAATCTGTGAATGTGTTTGTTTGGGTGGGCGGGAGCTGTCAAGATACAACGGCGTGAAGGGGAACAGCAGCTGATTTATAAAATAGTGTTTACTGCCATTAATCTGCAAAGCAAAGCACCCTGCTCAGACACATGCACACAGAGATGTTTGTATTTAATGCTGCAAATAAAACATGCAGGAGAATAAAATCAGTTTTGCATCACCCGCTGTTCAGCAGCTGTACAACAAAAAGGCACGTTGTCTTCAATAAGGCCTAAGTTTCATAAAATGTTAATACAGAGCCCATCTGCTTTAACAATGTGACAGCACTGAATTGCAAGCAGGAACATTTACATACTTACTTGTTCCCGAAGACTAAAAGGGACACTGCGGTTCTAAAGGAGGGGGAAACAAGGGGAAAATAATCAAATTATGTGTTTCAAATATAAAATGTGTTTGTATGAAGACATTCGGCTTCCATCTATTTTATATTAAATTATTATATAAGAGATCATTAACATTTGCAAACATTATTAATCAATACTGGGCTGTGTGTCATATAACTCATAACTAGAGGTTCA
Source organism: Bujurquina vittata (assembly GCA_015106715.1). Lineage (NCBI taxonomy): Eukaryota > Metazoa > Chordata > Actinopteri > Cichliformes > Cichlidae > Bujurquina > Bujurquina vittata. Next base: position 16,421 of record VUQK01023242.1, on the reverse strand, counting down.
CATAGCAACATTTTTCAGACTTCAGTTACAGTTCACACAGTATTTCACAGCAAACAGCGCTTGTAACATTGTAATTACACAACCTCTGCAATGAACCCAAGGTGCCAAACAGAGCGGACGATTGTGACCCTTTTCTACCCTTTAAAAATATCTATATTTTACCCATCTTGGAGATGGGGGGCCAAAACAAACAACAAAACACAGTCAGTTAGGTCCAAGTGAATAAACATGGGCTCTATGATAGGAGACACCTGGGACATAAAGGAGCACAATGGCACTCAAACACTCCTTAATTGGCATCTATAGGAGGATTTCACTGCATCAACGATGGTGGTAGAAGTATAACATCAGCATTGCAGTGACTGCGGCTCAGGAGGCAGGTGGCTTTACCCGTCAGAAGGCAACCTGTCAACATGTATCTTTGGGCAGGATACTGAGCCCTGAGTTGCCTTCAAGGTATTCACTGGAGTGTGAGTGTGCGTGCGTGCGTGTGCGTGTGTAGTGGCAAGTAAAGACAACCCCAAACACAGTGAGAAAAAATAAAATTCAAAGTTAATAATACAAAACTAATGGATAAAATAATCTTAATGCCTAGATGAAAGACCTGGGACGTCCATGGTGGATAAGATTAAAAAAAAAAACATTCATACTCGGCGTAGAACAAGGTTAAGCTAGAGCCGTATGGGGTTTCCCAATATTACCGTTTTCTTCTCATGGCATCAGATACTATCAGATGCCACTGGCATTGTTATAATGTGCCCTTTGGCATCAGTAACGTACCATACTAATGCTGAACAGACCTGCTTTAAAAGGGTCCGTATTGATGGGTTGGAGGGGTGGCAATGGAGTAAGTTTGTCGGTGAGGGTAAATAGTTTTTTTTTCATCTGTAAGGTATTTGTTACCTAATGTGATGAGTTGGGAAAGACTTGTGCCATTATTTTCTGAAGCTCATTTACACCACGGAAGTGAGAACAGGCTTTCAGACAGGAAGTAAGACTGGCAGCGCTGTGCTCGGTAACCCATTATTTCCAGTGTCCAGTGGTTTGCCACTTTATAGACCAGCCACACGGCATGCAGCTGTGCTCCAGGGGCACAATAGTTAAAGTTCCACTTTGTCACTATTACAAATGCCCACTCTGCCAACATAAAAGAGGTAAGGACCCGAAACAAAACCAACAAAACCCCGAGGGGCACAGGAGTCCAAACCAGGCTCAGGCGGTCTACCTCAGTTGTAAGGTTCTTTGACAGCCAGGAGGTTTTCGACCATTAAAAACAGTGCTGTACTGCTAGCCTGCCAATGAGACCGTCACTCCTAATCAGGAGTCAACAGGAGCCAATCAGGACCTATTAGAGACTATTTTCTCCTCAGCTGGGAGAAGTGTCTCCCAATGGCAATGTCACAGTCGCAGCCGGCCCTCTATGAATACAGCTTGGACTTGTTAACAGTAATTAAAACAGCTCTCTGATTCCTTGTTTGTACTGATTGATTGGTCCCTTCTCACAACTCTTGAAATGCTCTAAAATAAGCCTATTTTTCATACAAAGGAAACTACAAATTACATGCTCTGAGGGTTACAGAATAACAGAGAAAAAGGTTTTGTGAAACTGAAATGGAGTTAGAGTCCGCAGACGGGATTTTGCTCTTCTGTGTGACGTGCAAACTCCAAACAGCTCAGCACTCGCCTGTAATTTGAGTCACTGGAACAATTTCATCAGCTTCTGATGCATGTGTTATTTGTGTTCTCGTTAAAGTTAATTTAAATGTTAAAATGCTAAAAACTGAAAAAGAAAACATCACTTGTAAATGTATTTAGATGCCTGTGAAAGCAACATGCTTGACATAGTAATTACTCACGAGAGGCTAAAGCTACACAGTAAGTAGGGTTAATTTAAACACAGTTGAGCTATATGTACAGCAGGTAGCTGCTGTAACTGGCGGCCTCTCAGTATTGGTGCCAGCAAAGAAAAAGGAAAAGTAGATTGTTTGGTAATTTTGCAGATAATTGTCATCTTAAACAAATTATGTTATATGTGTGGTCAGGCTAAACATTGTGCACGTGCTAGAGTAAGTAGTTTGCTACACTAGCAGACAAACAGCAGTAAGTCATTTCCAGTAAGTGCACAATACCATGTGTTGATTTTGAGACAGCACAAGTGTTCACAGTTAGCCATCACAAGTTTCTGGTTATGCATGGCCAGCTAAGGCTGTAGGGAACTCAGTGAGAATGCATTATTTTCCTGGCTATGAATGCATTTTCAGGTTTAAGAATTCATCACAATACAGAAACAGCATTAGAGAGGGTTGCAAATGATCTTCTTATATCCTCTGTAGCTCAGGCAGTAGAGCATGTCACCTGCTAATCAGATAGTTGGTGGCTCAATCCCTGGCTTTTCCAGTCTGCATGAAAAAGTATCTTTGGGAAAGATACTGAACCCCAAGTTGCTCTCTGATGCAACCGTTGGAGTACGAATGTGTGTGAATGCGCCCAGTTCTGGTGACACTATACCTGCTTCACTTAGGCAGTATTATTAGAAAGCATTGCATACATTTTCATTGTTATGTAGATGATACCCAGTTTTATCCATGGAGCTAGATGAGAGACATCAATTAGTTGCAGCAATGTCTTAAAGACATAAAGGCCAGCATTATCTTTTTCAAGAAAAAATAACTATCTGAGGCCTTGGACTACATTTTTTAAGGGCCTCAGGAATGTACTGACCAACGTCCTCGAGGTGCCTGTCACCTGCTGTTCTCGTGATACATCCTTAGCCCCTGCCCCCTTGTGCATGCACACACGTGCACATTTGTGATCTTACCCCATATCCAAAACACTTCACAATACATCTCAATGAAACCCAGCAAGCAGCCACTTAGCTCAGAGAGAGTGGCTGCAACCTTTACCAAAGGCCAAGAAGCATTAGACCAAGTGTAGTGAGCCAAAACATGCAGGAAGGTCTCCGCCAGTGCCTGGTGCCCTCGCCAAGGCCCAGCAGAAGCCAGACAGAACATCCTGGTCCGACCCAGGCAGCACGGGCACCCAGAAAGAAGAGCCCACAGCACATGTCAAGGCACTTCAAACAGACCCAAAGCCCAGGAAGGACACCAGCCAGCACAATCAGGGCGCCAGGGCAACCCCCCTTTGTGGCCAGACCCAAAGGATACGCACCCGAGCCCCCCACTCCAAAAGCTTTCACCATCCTCCAAACAAGCAAAAGGCACCCACCAGCTCTAGAGAGCCAGGGAGAGAGCATCAGGCCCACAGAGAGGACCCCGGGCCCGCACCACAGAGACCATCACGCTGCAGCGGCAGATTAAGGGAAAGGTAAGAGAAAGGAAAAGGGAGAGCCACAAAGCCCTCAGCCCCCGCCCATCCTCTAGTCACAGCATCCACGGCATCCAGCACCACCCCCACCCCACCGAGAGCACAGCAGACTTGAAAACAGAGCCCCTGCATAGCCTCCACGGCACCCCCACCCCCACCCCCATGGTAATCCACCACCTTATGGCACTTATTTATATATTAAGTAATGCATGCAAAAAAGCTTACACACACAGAGAAGTCTATATTCATGCTACAATATAAAATACAAATATAAAGGAAATATTTTTCCCACTCATCAAATAATCAGATGTTTATGAACAGTTACTTGCCTATAATGGTTTCAGTTCTCACACAGACACATAACTTATTAAACACTATAAAAGTCCCCCCAGGCTGGTCCTCATTGGGCACAGACAATCTGGCTGCGCCTATTGGTTAGGCCAGCCAAAGCGTGTATGAGCAGGATACATAATACTTCATGCCCCTCACACTCACACACGTCTTTCTTGGTTACCCCCTGATGCCCATGGGAGCTCAGCTGTTGCCTCGGAGCTAAAGCCTCTGCTTGCTGCCTGGCACACTTCTGTGTTCTCTCAGGCTGCCGTGTAGTGTGCTGGAGCAGAAGAGTTGGATATGTTCAAACGGCCCAGCAGATGGAGTTGTGTGTGTGTGTGTGTGTGTGTGTGTTGTAATTACTACTGTTTTTACTATTATTTTTGCCTTTGACACAGCTGCCAGATAGAGGAGGCTGCCCTTGCCTCAGGCCTGCCTGTGACTTCTTGTAGTCTAACAATCAAGTTTGGACGAGTTTCCTCACATGTTGATGCTCTTTAACAGTTCAACCAGAGAAGGCTTCAGCAGCAGCTTATACAGAGTTACAGACAAATATCAGCCAAAAGAGACGTGCAAACTTGGTGTTCCTGTACTGCACATGTTGCATGGATAGTTTATCTACTGTGCATTTTTGGGATTTGGGAAGTGCGAGTTCCATAAAAGAATGGTGGTGATCTTTTGGTTGTGGTTCAGAAATGTCACAGGAAGGTTCATAATTGTCTTGTGACCAGACGATAGCCTCAGACAAAATTCTAAAGTGGCAAAAATGAAGGATCACCTAAAAACATGACTTCTTCTAGAACCTTTGCCTACTAATGACCCAAGCAGGAATGACACGAACCCTCAGGCCTGTCAGATCCACTGTGGCTTCCAGTGAACTCACAAGAATGCTAAAATCTTTGTGTGCAGGCACCTTTAGAAGGAAGGCCCACTGCACCTAAAGGTGCTCCAAGATATCAACGTGAAAAAAGCACTTACTGAATGGTTTGATGATGATGAATCGTGTGTTTTAACTCCACAGTCACCAAATTTCAACCCAACTTAAAATTTAGGGAGAGCTTAGATTAAAAAAAAGGATAACTGTCCACCAGTAACCAATGACTAACCAATGAGTCTTCTGTTTGTCTTCTGGTGTTCATTCCTCCAGTAAAGTTGTGGAACATTGTGTCCCGACACCTTAGAAAGACATGCAAATGTATTTGTCAACTGTATTTGAGCCTAGTGAAGGTTGATGTGACTCCTAACGCAGCATAGACTAGCTCACGTCTGTGAAAGAATCATGGTATTAAATCTATTCATTCCTGTTCAACAGCATCCTCTGACAGGACTCATGACCGCAGACACCTATAAAATTAAGCTTGCAGAGAAGATTTAGTGGAGACTCCAAATGAAGGATTCAAAACGAGAGCTGGAAAACTGCAACTTGACCCATCACCACTTCTGCACATGTAGTACTGCCAGAAGCCCAGTTCAGCTGAATTGCATTTGGAAGACATGCAGTGCACTTCAGCTTCAGGTGCAAACATGGAAAGAATTAAGAAGTAGTTTTTGTAACTGATGCTGAAAATGGCAGTTTAAAAAAGGCTTTGCAGGAATTTCACAAGCAGAAGCTTAAAAACTCTTCAGCCATGTGAAAGTTTCTCAGGTCCTCTGCTGCTGGAGTGACATTCATTCAAACATTGAGGGCAATGTCAGGCTGTGTGTGTGTGTGTGTGTGTGTGTGTGTGTGTGTGTGTGTGCTTTAGCAGAAAATTTGCTTTGCTTTCAACTTTTCATATCTGTCTGCCGGTATGAGCATGTCTGTGTGTGTGTGTGTGTGTTGTGAACAGTGTAAGTGAGAGAGTTCATAGCTGACTAGTCATGTAGGCCAGCCTCACAGTAAAGTGCTCTTGGGGGGCTCATGGAGTAGAAGCAGTATGGCCGACCTGCATTCTGTATAGCCCGCAGTTGTGCTAACAAAAACTGAACCATTCAGTCTCCTGAACAATCCTGTTTCATTTGACTTTCGCTTGCCTGCTCAGTGTGTCTGTACCCATGAATTAAAGTGGGCCAGAACAATCTGGAGCAGGGATCCAATAGTTTCAGTTACTGAGCAATTAAATCTGTTAGGCAGGTTAATGGATATTATTGTTGAACAAGTTCATTTCCATGTGCTGCAGCCTGGCAAAGGCTCAGTAATCAGAAAATAATGACATGCCACGGCCTGCTTGCAGCCTCAATGCATCCTTTTTCCTGCTCCACCCTGTGATGCATTCAAGGCGCAGATGTAAAGTTATGTTCGTGATAAATGCAACTTTTTAAGCAGCTCAACAAATCTCAAACACACAATTGTTGCACAATTTCTTACAAAAGGTGTGCTAGCTAAATGTGCAAATATCAAAACTAACTGAAGTAAACAAGTATATTAAACAAAGTATACTATACTTTTGTGTTACTGAAACATTGCATGGGAATGTGTGGTAGGCAGTTTATTGTAGTGCAGTTCAGGTTTGCGGCGATGCAGCATTGCACTGGTACTGAGCACGCTGTGGTGCAGCAAGGTTGTGTAAATGTTGAATGGACTCATTCTTATATAGTGTTTGTCTACTCTACTGTAACTATTCGATGAAGCATCCATGTGACATCTATCATATCCTACTGAATTCAAATGGTAAATGGACTGGTTCTTATACAGCACTTGAACACAGCATTCTCATTCACCCGTTCACAAACACAATCGCACTCTAATGAATGCATCAGGAGCATTTTGGGATTCAGTATCTGGCCTGAGGATACTTTGGCATGAAGACTGGAGCAGCAGGGATCAAACCACCAACCTTTCAATTAGTAGGTAACCTGCACCACCTCCTGAGCTACAGCCACCCCAAGCTGACAGACTCTACATAGAGCAGTGAATACCCCTGTTTAGCTGATTACAAAACACAATCAGCTTGCTGATAAAACAAATTATCATTTAATTTATTTCAAAGTAGTTCTTTTCCCGACGCTGCGCCCTGACAACAAACTGCCAAATCCCACTCTAACCCCTGTCTGTGCTTCTGTTTCTTGCAGATTCAGATGATGCCTCAACATTCGTAACAGGCATTGTTCTGTACAGAAACCTGGGGAGCATTCTCAATCTGCAGAGGTAAGACTGCTCAAGGCTCCATTGCTGCCTCTGAAAGAAGGGGAATTTGGAGACGTGTATTTCAGACAGTGAGTCAAGGGAATATAATAGCTAATGGGTTTGTATGAATGTAGCAGAATTTCAGTTTGAAGCCAAGAGCCAGTGTTACTGGCTTTCTCAAAAATGACATTATGTATTAGGATACTTTGCCATTTGTTGTGTCATAGAAATACCTATAAAAGCTGAAGAACTAATACTAACATTATTCTACAGCTCAGATTTTAAAAAAATCTGCCCTAAGTTCTCAGTCCTCTCGTTTCTGCAAGCTTTGGCTGCATCTAATGGTTTTCTTCAGTTTGCTCAGTTATCAGGAAGGCTAACAAAATCTTAGCAGTGAAAATGTCTTTGTGAGACCAGTCAGTGTATCCATGCACAGGACTGTGGGACTTATCTCGGAGCACAGATCAGAGTGATCGGAGAACAAAGCTACATGCTGTACGAGTTTAAATTTGATGCCATACCTGTATCTACTAAAAATCTCAGACGAGTTCCAATCTCAGTGACTTCAGCCTCGAAGTTAAAAATCCTGTGACTGCAGTGGCTCGAGAAGGACGCCACATAGGATTTCTAAAAATCATGCTGTAGGTGTATTTACTCAGGAAGGATATCACATGGGCTTCTCGTAGTGACAGGTGAGCTCCATCTGCTGACAGTCTGACACTTTGGCAACTTTGATACAATTCATGCATTTCTTATTTTGCAGGTTAGCAGTGGCGCAGGGTAATATGTAGCTATACCAGCACCACTGTTTCACTCTTTTGATAAAGTGGCGTTCAAAACTGTTTCCTTCCCAATTTGCATTGAGGGAATTTTCATAATGATAATAACTCTTCTGCTGTCAGAGTGCTGCAGCTGTGGATTTTCAGGCCAGGGTACAGTTTGATATCAGAAGTGTAAAAAGGTGTTCCACGCATCTTGTTTCATTTCTGAATTTTTGCCTTCGATGTAAACATGGCCTGGCTTGTTCTGTCAGTATTGCAGATGTGGTCAGAATGATTTGGGTTGATTAGTTTAAACAGACCTATGACACACAACAGGCAGTGAAGTATAATCATTGTTTGGTCATGTATTATGTCAGTCAAATCAGATCAAATCGCAACAACAGTCACCTCAAGGTGCTTTTTATAGTGAGATAAAGACCCTACAAAAATATGAAATACCTCACTTTCCCAACTTTACATTGAATGATCAAATAGTATTGCAAAACTTCCACTGCCTTATTCTTCCTGCATCCTCAGGCCGTCTCTGTCAACCATTCAACTATTTACTTTTATTTAATCAAAGGGGAGTCAGTTACACCTGGTACTTACCTGGTGAAAGAGGAGGGGTTTTTTTTTATTATTAAAGAAAATTGTTACTCAACCATTTGTATCTATTTATGTGAAACACTATCATTGTATCTCTGGAGAAACTCTCTACAAACAGAATTGACAGTAATTGTGCTGTTTTCAGACAATGCCAAAGTCTAGGTGACGTGCAGCATTATCAAAAAGTATTTTAGCTTCACAGATCGCACACCATTTAACAACCAACTTCATAGTGTTGGTGCTCAAGGAGTTAAACCATGCTCCAAAAAGTGCTGCAAAACTGTCCTGGGTGTTAGGCATGGCCACAGTACAGTCAGGGCGTTTTACATCAGCTGCTGTGTAAATGTATGAGTGAATGCATACAGAAACAGTTGTAATGTTGAGAAGGAGCCATTTGTTAATTCAGTTCAATTCATTTTTTTTATATCACACCAAATCACAACAGACTTGTAAGGTAAAGACCCTTTAATAATATAGAGAAAACGCAACAGTCAAAACGAAACCCTTTTGAGCAGCACTTGGCGACGGTGGGAAGGAAGAACTCCCTTTCAACAGGAAGAAACCTCCAGCAGGGGCTGAGTGGAGAGAGAGGACAAAAGGCACACTGTGGAAGAGAGACAGAGACTAATAATAACTAATGATTACATGCAGAGTGGGGGATAAACAGAGTGAAAAGAGAGGAGTGAAGAGGGAACAGTCCCCAGCAGCCTCGGCCTATTGCAGTATAACTACCATGAGGGAGGGTTCAGGGTCACCTGATCCAGCCCTAACTATAAACTCGATCAATAAGGAAAGTTTTAAGCCTAATCTTAAAAATAGAGAGGGTTTCCATCTCCTAAATCCAAACTGGGAGCTGGTTCCACAGAAAGCTGAAGGCTCTGCCTCCCATTCTACTCTGAAGGATCCTAGGAACAGCAAGTAATCCAGCAGTCTGAGAGCAAAGTGCTCTACTGGGGTGGTATGTTGTTATGAGGTCTTTAAGATAAGATGGGGGGTGCCTGATTATTCAAAGCCTTGTACGTGAGCAGAAGGATTTGAAACTCCTTTATGATATTACACTAAAAGCACATCCACATGCTGCGATTGCTCCCATGTTTGTTAAGAATCTTTGGATTGCTGCTGTTCTCTACATTTCTCTGCTGCGCCTGTTTTACCCATTCTATCCTCTTCTCTACTCTTTTTCTTCCTTTGATGCCCCTCTAAAAGAAAATGAGATGAGTTTAAGGCGAGAGACTAGATGACATAAAAGTTTAAGTTGAGTGATTGTGTTTTCAAATGGTGAGAGGCTGATTGTGTGTTGTGGACACGGTGTTGATGTGAATAATCAGCAAACAGAGCATCGGCTGTTGAACATGACCGGCCAACTGGAATCTTTCAGTGTCACTTCTACTGGTACCAATTCACCTTTTTCTGACTGTCTGATTCCACATGATTGATACTGCCTATGAAAAGTAGAAATTGCAATGCATACTAAGGAGGGGAAAGAGTGTGAAATAAAATATCTCAAAAAAGACACTAAAACACAAAAATGTGCTTCAGATACTAGAAAATAAGTGGGGAAAAGGTGGGATTACCGGACTTATTGGGTAAAGCGGTAATTTGTTACTTGGCTCATGTGTTTTGGATGTCACGAAAAAGAAAGTTGTACACAAACTATCAGTATTTAAAGTGACACTGATGAGGAGGGAAAAGGCAGTTATATTATAGAGTTGTTAACCTGCTTTCCAGACAATGGAAAGATAAGCTGTGCTTGCTGAACTCAACTCATAGTACAGGGCCCAGACCAAAGCCACAACACAATAATATTAAACTCAAACAATACAAAAACTCTGAAGATGGTGAAAACTTTCCAATAAACCATATTTCGCATTTCTGAGACAACAAAAACAATCAAAAAATACATGAATTCACTCATCACATGTCATATTTGAAATTTCTGCCTCTGTGTTTCCTCGATATATCAAACTCTTCACTTTGTGTTAGTCCGGACATGTAGAGGAACCCCCCCCCCCCCACTCCCCACCCCCCCC
>VUQK01023235.1:14711-25976 GCA_015106715.1 Bujurquina vittata | reverse complement strand
TTATCCATCCATCCTTCCATCCATCCATCGATCCATCCATCCATCCATTATCCATCATCCATCCATCCTTCCATCCATCCATCCATCCATCCACTATCCCTCATCCATCCATCCCTCCCTCCATCCCTCCATCCCTCCATCCATCCATTCATCCATCCATCCATCATCCTTCCATCATCCATCCATCATCCATCCATCCATCAATCCATCCATCCTTCCATCATCCATCCATCATCTATCCATCCATCCATCCATCCATCCTTCCATCCATCCTTCCATCCTTCCATCCATCCATCCATCCATCCATCCATCCATTCATCCTTCCATCCATCCATCCATCATCCATCCATCCATCCATCCTTCCATCCATCATCCATCCATCATCCATCCATCATCCATCCTTCCATCCATCATCCATCCATCCATCCATCCATCCATCATCCATCCATCCATCCATCCTTCCATCCATCATCCATCCTTCCATCCATCATCCATCCATCCTTCCATCCATCATCCATCCATCATCCATCCATCCATCATCCATCCTTCCATCCATCATCCATCATCCATTCAGCCTCTTCCACTTATCCTGTTCAGGGTTGCATGTGTTTGATGATGTTGTTCTGGCTCATAATTTTGGGCATTTCTGAGAAATTATGATGTAGTTTTTTTTTTGTTTGTTTGTTTTTTTAATTTCCATATTTTCTGCCACTGCCCAGTTTGGACAGTACTTTTCCACTATGCCCGGCTGTTGCTGTAGTCTCTTCAGTAGGACACAGTAGAAGAAGGTCATCAGCATCAAGCAGAGATTTCACCTCACCATCCAGAAAACAGGAGCAGCACATTGCTCAAGCTGAACATATTAAATACATTCAGACTTCAATTGCAGCCATGGTGAAGTCCTTGTTTCTGAGTGAAATCAGTCTGTCTCCAGTTTTAACAGCACAACAGTTTTCCAAATGATTTCCTCAGACCATATAGTTTACCTCCACATTGCATCATTCTGTAATAGAGCCCTTCATGTCAAATGGAGGTGTATAACTCATGCAATTAAAACATTCAGTAGTATTATAAGATTTCCTTGACAAACACTCCATCACTGCTGACTGTATATTATGTACAATAATCGAGCATAACATTATGACCACCTGCCTAACATTGTACTGGTCCTCTGACCCATCAGGCATGGACTCCCCTAGACCCCTGAAGGTCTGACACCAAGATGTGAGCAACAGATTCTTTAAATCCTGTAAGTTGTGAGGTGGAACTTCCATGGATTGGACTTGTTTGTCCAGCACATCTTCATGCTCAATTGGTTGGAGATTTGGGAATGTGTAGACCAAGTCAACACCTCATAGTCACTGCTGTGCTCCTGAAACCATTCCTGAACCATTTTTGCTTTGTGCCAGGGAGCATGATCCTGCTGAAAGAGGCCACAACCATCAGGGAATCCCGTTTCCATGAAAGGGTGCGCATGGTCTGCGCGTGGTCTTAGGCAGGTGATACATGTCAAAGTAACATCCACAGGGATGGTAGGATCCAGAACATTACCCAAAGCATCACACTGCCTCTACTGCCTTCTGGCTTGCCTTCTTCCGATACTGCATCCTGGTGCCAGGTAAGCAATGCTCAGGCATCCAGCCATCCATGAGATTTAAAAGAAATCCAGGCCACCTTCTTCCGTTGCTCCGTGGTCCAGTTCTGATTGCTCACGTACCATTGGTGGTGCTTTTGGTGTGGACAGGGGTCAGCATGACTGCTCTGTGGCTATTCTGACACCTTTCTATCAGGCCCAGCATTAACCTTTTCAGCGGTTTGAGCTACAGTAGCTCTGAAAGACCGCGGGACACATTAGAATGTTATGATTATGAATTGGCAGAACGTCACCTAACTGTCAAAGACCGAAAGCAGAGACAGATCCTAACCAAGTATAGGCGCTTAAACTAGCAACTGAACAAGGGAGGCATAAACAATCACGGCAGCTGAAAGAAAAAAGAACAAAAAAGACATATTTCCCCCTAAAATGGGGGCCTGCTTCAACCAATTGAATTCTAAATTTCAATGAGATAATTTCAAAATTAACCCAGGAAGACCGGACACATCGGGCTGGCCCAGTATATGTCACACACACACACACACACACACACAAGAGAGAGAGAGAGAGAGAGAGAGGGAGACGTAGGCGTGACAGCTGGCTGTTTACTGCTCTATCTGGGAGGACTCGACGTGACTCACACTCCGGTGTAACGTGAACGGAAGAGAGGCGATGCCACCGCTCCTGATGCTCTGCGCTTCCTGTTCTTCTCCTTCACACCTCTTTACGCTTCCCAGGCCGTGCGGCGACTGACAAAGCCCGCGCCTAGACTCCCTTCTACAGGAGGAATTACGCACAGATCCGAGCCGGTACCGGACCTCCGTTGGCAAACATCAGCGGGTACGGGCCTGTTTATCCCAATTTTCCCATCACCTGTCCCTCTTACAGCTTTCTCCTTACAGCAGCTTCCTCCACAAAGGAGCAGATGGCAGGAGACGCCAGCTGGCCTCTTTTATGCTTTATTGCTCTTCTGGGGAGGTGATGGAGGTTGAAGTCACCTTTTAATTCGTGGATTGTTGACTTTATCGCCCTTTTTAAGCCTGACGTGAGTCTCTATGAGGTAAATAGATTTGTGTGATGTCCGACTAATGGCAGTGATTCAGAGCCTTTTGGTTTGGCTGTTATTGTACAGGCTGCTGCTGCTGCTGTGTGTGTGTGTGTAGCAGGTAATATGTGTGCTTCTGCGTAAGGAGGGTGTGTGCTCGCAGTATGTAGCGTGTGTTGTGCCGAGGAATCCCCTGTGTGTACTGGACGCTTGCGCTTGTGTTTCACAAACTGCACGATAGAGGGAGAGATGATGGATTCTGCGTGGATGTCTTATTTTCTCGCCTGTGGCCTGTTTATTTGGTGCTATTCGATCAGGTTCCAGCCATGAAGCAGACAGAAGTCCTCGCATCCATCCACAGAGCAGCGTGGCCTGGGAACAAACCACTGCAATCCGCACCAACAGACGAGGCCATGTTTGAATCAGCTTGTAGCGCAAATCAAGCCTTTCTGGCGCATTAAGAGTTCCATGTGACACTTCCCAGCTTCCAGACGTTTCCAGGGTGCTTGCAGGAGGAGAGCGTTTGGTGGGACGGGACAAAATGGCTCGCAGCTTTAGAAGTAGCAGTGCTCCCATGTTATTCATGATCCAACGATATTGCATTTGCTGAGTAATGAGTAATCTGGAGCTTGCTGGGAAGTGACAGTGCACACGCACACACACACACACACACACACAGGTCTGTATTCCCAGTCCTGGTCAGCCTGTGTGCTGTGATTAGGAGCAGGCTGCTAGTGAAGCCAAACTATTTCAAAGCATATCTCACAGGTACTGACATCCACCTCTGCGCTAATGCATGGGATGTGGTTTTGTGTTGTACTTATGAAAGTTATTTATTCTTAAAAAAGTGCAATTATAGAGAAATGACAGAAATGTAGCCTCACTTTAAAGAATGATGGGTTAAAGTGGGATCTGGAATGTGCGGATGTATTGTGCGGGGGAAAGAATCAGACATGAGTCGCATCATAATGTGCATTGTGAGCTCCAGTAGATTTCTCTGTGTTTAGGCTATGATCTGTGCTGCTGCTCTGAGGTTTGCTGCTCTTCGTTGAGCTCTGTAACCAACTCAATTCCAGCTATCATGGCTGCTTTCCAAGATGTAAACCAGTATAAACGTTACAATTAAGTGCGTGAATCTAATCATCTTAAACGTACTGGTGCCTGCTATCCTTGACGTAACCATTCAAATGCCAAAGAGCACCAGAGTCTGCTGTGCACCAGCCTGCTTTGCCATGGTGCTGTAAAATAACCAGTTTAGCCTACTCCAAACTGTATTAAACCTGCCCGGCCTTTAAATTCTTATACTTGTTTTGTCAGACATTTCACAAAAACATAACTTCAACAAGGCATGTATGATGGATCGCGCCGGTCATTATTTAGAATAGTGAGTGTAAGAATTATATTTCCAGTTTGTGCAGATGATTGTAGCTGAGCAGTCTTTACCTTTTGAAGATAACCTCTCATATTTTATTCCTGTCTTCTCTTTCTTATATTTTACTCTGAGAGGAAACACATTAGTTTATTTCTCTGTGGGAACACACAGCAGCTGTACATTTAGGTAGAAAGACACATTGTGGTTCAAAATGTATAGAAACAGTTTATATTTAGTGATATTTGCTACATTGTTTGAAAGGTTTCCTTTGAAAATACCGTTTAAAAAATGCTTGTAGCACTAGCTAGACACTGACGTAGCATGACCACAACATTATTAACATCCGTAACATGTTACAGCTTCTTTTATATTCTTATTATTACAAATAAAAATTTAGATTTATTTGCAATAAAATACACTTCTGGTGAGTTTGTTACACTCGTGGATTACATTTCTGCTTTCACCGCCATTGGAGCAGAAAATCTGCTGAAGCTAAAGGGGCCACCATGTTAATGCTATTAGCATGCTATTAGCAGTACAGCTCTGTGTAGTTGTTCAAACCGGTTTCCTTTGTTTCCAGAAAGATAGTCTGCATTTTCAGTTGTGTTTGAAGAAAAACACAATTAAGTTGTTCTAGGATGATAAAGTGGCAGAGATGGCATCACAGCTAAGATGACCGTCACATTCTGCATAAGCAGAAGATTAGGGTATGTTTTCCATATAGTTAGCATCACTGGTTTTGTTTTTCTTTTATTCACTGGATAGGTCTAGATGGCAAAACTACCTATTTAGGTGTGAAACGTTTATCACATTAGAAGCATGTGAATTTTCTGGGTTACCCATGTTAAAAGTCCGATATGTGACTGGTTACCTGAAAACAGCGATGGTTGTATGTTACATTACGCACATATGCAGTATGACTTGTGATGAGTGTTTGAAAGATGCACACGGTGTGTGTGTATGATATGTAATACACACACACACGGTGGCATCTTAAATTTAAAAATGGCATTTTTAAACCTTTTAAACATGCAGTGCAACTAAACCGGTTGGATGAGGTGTTTAACTTCCTGGTGGTATTTGGGATGCTGTAACTCAGGAAGTAGAGCAGATCACCTACTAATCGGAAGGTTGGTGGTTCAATCCCTGGCTGCTCCAGGTGCATGCCGAAGTATCCTTGGGAGAAATAGTGAACCCCAAGTTACAACCATCAATCCAAACATTAGGATGCACTTAGCTGTAGAAGGAAGTGCTTGTGTGAATGTGTGTGAATGAGGTGTGTTGTATGAAACACTTTTGAGTGCTCAATGTTGAGTAGAAATGTGCTCAACAAGAACCAGTCCATTTACCATGTTTTAGAAGTGCTGCTTTCTCATCTGCTACAATGTGTTTGTTAGTCAAAACTGCATTTTTAGAAAGAATTTTTTACTATTACTCTTTGATTTGATGTTAATCTTTTATGCTGTGCAACAAAAGCACTTTTATGGATAGAATTACTACACAGAATGTACTCAGGCACAGGTATTACTTCTGCTAAGGGTCAGAGAGTGCAATGTGTCGAAAGGTGAAAATCTTGGCACCATTACTGACTGTAAACTGACTTTGGAGGCAAACTGTATACAAAAAAAAGCCTCAAAACTGTCATCTTTTAATGCTGATAAAACAGTGCTGACCCTGATTGAGCTTTTATTGAGTGCTTTTATCCTTTTTGCTTGGTGGCATGGTTGGGCAATCTGCCTCTTTAAAAATAAGAATTACCTGAAACAAATAGTGACGCGGTCCAGTAAGCAGTTCAATCCAGAGTCCAGAGGATAGTAAAGGACACTCCTCACCTGCACTGTGAGCTCCATCTTCTCCCCCAGGATGCAGATATATACTGTAAAACCAACAATATAAAGCAGTTTGTTTAGTTTTGCTCCTTCTTATCATGTGTTGTTTCTAACATATTGTGTCCTTATTTTTTTTAATCATGTTCATATTGTGTTATACTGCAAAACAAATACAAATAAAGTTACTTACCAGCAGTGCCCTGCCTGCGGTTAGGTACCAGAATGAAATCCTCAGACCTAATGAGAGGACTTAAGCTGGTGCAGTGGGCGCTGGGTTCTTCTTGGTGTAAAACAATGTTCTAGGTTTTCTGTGAATGGAGTGTTTAGGCACTTCCTGGATGACACACAGATTGATGATATTCACTGGTCCTCACATTTCCTTGTCCTGAATCCAACTGACAACATCTGGACCATCGTGTGCATGCCAAATGGCACCACAGACTATCCAGAGGCTCCCTGCTTTATCCAAATCTGAGAGCTCCTCAGGATGCAGTCCACCATGTCATCAGGAGCATTTCCAGACCTGGAACACATGGGAAGCTTTTTGAAAGTGAAACTAATCACATTTGTGGAGTTAAACTTGAAAATTTGTGCGTAAAATAAGCAAACTAAAAAGGAGTCTAAGGGGTCACTTTTGTACTTCCCCCGGCTGCAGCAATCAGTTTTATGGTTTAAAAAACAAAACGAGGTCATACTGTCCACTTTCCTTCTGGGTCTTAATAAGTGGTTCTTCTTTGTTGGCTCGCTGCACTGAAATGGGAAAATCCACCTGCTAGCCACTATGTTTGGGTTTGTGGAGCACTTTATAAATAAGGACTCTGAGTCAGGTGAACTGGTTCACTGGACCGACAAGCTGAAGTCGGGCACTAATTTCTCCTTGTAGGGTCGGGTGTATCAAGTGGTGCAGTCAGCCGGCAAAGCAGATGTCCACAAGATGCCATCAGCTCTATTTTAAGCAATAAAATAGTCAGTTTGTGATGAACATCCAACCAGTCACTACATGTGCATCACAAACACAACTTTTCTCACCGAAGCTGATGTCCATCAGCATATTCACAGGAACTACTACTAGTATGAAGTAATTCACTCAGTGAGATCATGTGAGATAAGATTCTGACCAATCAGTTCTCACTGAATGGTCAGCAGGCGTCACCATAGCTGGAAGATCCCTCAGTACTTTGTTTTACCGCTCTGTGCGATACATTTACAGGATAACTGTTTGTTGCAGCATTCGTCTTTTGTCCTTTTTTCAACAGTGTTGCGTTTCACTGTAATTTTTTTTAATGTTTTTTACAGACTTTTAACCAGTTGATCTTCCAACCAAACAAGCTGTACCTACAGCACACTCACAGCTCTCGCCAGCGCCAAGAAAACGATACCCGTTTACTGGACAGTGAAACAATCACTTAATAATAACCATTGGCTGATTCTCCTGATTGAACACATATAAATGGAAAGAGTATCTGACTCCTTAAAAACAACAGAATGACTCGAATGTGTTCTCCACTCATTAACTCATTAAATATGTCCTGATTTTGCTTGTCAGCGAATATGATGGTGGATGCTATTAATTGTGCTATCGAAGCATATTACTATTGATTTGATTTAGCTGTACGATCAACATTATCACCACGGCTATTATGGATACAAATTGAGCGCTCTGTATGCACTCTTCTAATCTTTGTAGCAGCTTCTTGATCCCACTCAGCATTTTTCTTTGCTAGTAGCGACTGGACCTCTACACTTCAGTGGTGGCTACATGGCCATGGTGCATGCATTTGGGCAGTGGCTTCATTTGTGCTGTGGCAGGTCCTGGGCGTTGTTCTTGTTTCTGGGGTGTTGCAGGCAGGTGCGGTCTCTGGGGGTGCAGGTGCACCTCTCCTCCTCCGCCCTTATCCTGGCCTGTGCCTTCCCTGCCTGGGAGGGGGTTCCAGTCAAAGGGTGGTGATGGGGTATGTTAGGTGGCCTTGAGGCTGTGGCTGCTTGGTCTCACGTGTGGGGACTGGCCCTTCTTGGAGTTTAGGGGAGATTGGGATGGGTTGACTGTGGATGCTTTTGCCCGACTCAGGTTGGCCTCTGTGTACTTTGCATGTATGGGGCCCAGTTTTTTGTCTGGCATGCTTGATTCCAGTCCCTGCCTTGTTCCTCTGGTCTTTTGCTTTCTTCTCACTCTGGTGACTGGACCTGATTGTGGATGTTTTGTGTTCCCTGCACGGTCAGTGGTATCCTGTCCCCCTGGGGATCCCTGGGTGGGTCCTCTGGGCCTGCTGTGGGCTACGACCTCCTTGGAGTGTGGACTGGGATGGCGTTGTGTGGGGGCTGGGGGGTTGTTGGCTCTGCCCTTGCTCACCTGGTCTCCTGCAGAGCGGAATTGTACCTCAGCTGTCTCGCTTCCTTCAATGCACATCACTAGCCTAGCACACACTACAGCAGCACATGCTGGGGGTGGGCAGAGTCATATTGCAGGTTGGGCTGCCTGGCAATAGTGTCATTGCCCATTGATGGGAGTGGGGGTGTCACCACGGTGTGGACCACTACATTTCCTGTTGTTTCTGCTTGTTTCTCTGTCCCTGCTTGAGTTTGTGGATTTAATTTTGGTGCATTTTGCCCACTTTGCATTAGGCGGTAGTTGGGAGGGTGGGGGGGATGTTGGTGAGAACCACATGGACATGTTCATGGGAGGGAGGAGGGGAGGGCCAGTAATGTATAGAATACAAAGTGACAGATGTTTCAAGGATATATGCATTAAAAGTGCTTTAGTATTGTAGAAAAGTACTATATACTTCATTTACCATATGACACTCTAGTTTTACATATTTCACCTACAGGATTGGGACACCTATCACTTCTTTCTTGAAGCCCAAAAAGATCAAATAAAAGAAAAAAAATCGGTTTTCAATCAACAGTTTATTAAGTCTCTGGCACAGGGAAGAAGCATCGTAGCATCTGTGGCACCTCTTTAAATTGGTTTCCCCCTTCGTGTGAGTGCAGCACTTTTCTACACTTTCTATTCTGATTTTGAGAAAAAAACATTGGCTTACAAACTGAAACTGACAAAGGAAACATTGGCATTGAAATGTATATTTTTTTGTTGTCTTTTTTATGAAATACAAAACTGGAACATAATATACAAAAAAAAAAGCTTAGCTTTAAATAAAGAAATTTGTTTACAATTTTTTTTGTTGTTTTGTTTCTATTTAACCTGCTGAGAGGCGGGGCTTCATGTGCATATTCTGTCTATTTTGCATATAATTTGCATGTTTTGAGTTCAGGTGGAACTCCTAAACAGGATGTATGTTTTTGGGTTTTTTTATTGTCGCTTTGTGCACTCTAACTTAGTAGCTTAATACTCACATACACGTTTGACTCAGAGCTGCAAGGGCAGGAGGAACCGTTAGCTAAGTTATGTTTGCTAGCTGACCCCCCCCATGAGTCACTGCTGCTGCACAAGGCTTCATAAAGGTGCTGACACAAAATATTCAGCAGCCAAACATCACAGGACAGCAAAGTCAAGATTCATGAACAAGCACAAGACCCAAGCATTGTTTTAGCTCACAGCTGAGTTTGCAAAGTAGAGATTCCCCACAAATAATGGTGAGCCACAACTGATTACTGATTTTGCTGAATATAAATATGAAACACATCTGGCCTAGTTTGTCTCAGCATATAGAGCTGATTCCATGTGAGGTTTGTTCAGCTTCTCTCATTTTCTAGATTGAAGTCTGTTCTTGTTACAGTAGCTATTTGTAGCCAATGGAAATTAAAAAATGGCATTGTTGACTTAATTCATTCCAATTCTATTTTATTATATTTGATAATATGTAAAGTATTTTATTCACAAACTGTGAAAGATGGGCAGCGATAATGCTCAATTATCTACGTAATAATGTGCAATATGTTGCTGCTTGTATGCACATTTGACTGGGGACAGTTAATCTGAACTGCTTTTATGAGTGTTTCTGAGTGTTGGTGATACATTTTCTGATTGAATTTCCAGCTTTATCGTGTATGTGGTGGAATTTCAGCCAAACAAAGACTGATAAGACCAGCAGCACATTGTGCTGGAATGCTTTCTGAACAATTTCATGATGAACAGGGTAGCTTTTGGCTGCTGTTAGTTGCACTGATATACTCCGATTGGTTTTTGACAGTACAGGCCAGGGTCAAACATGTCCGTCCCAGCAGCCCTGCAAAGGGACAAACCTCTTGCATTTTTTTATTGTTACTCTCTGTGCACTACAAGAACGATGTAAACAAATACATCCAAAGAAGGATAACTGAAGAAATTGTTCACGTTTGTGTTTTTCTTACAAAGAAGTAGAAATGCGCCATATTATTTTTCTAATATTTACGAGAATATTGTTTTTTGTTCTGGTTGTTCCTGTTGAAATAATAATAAAAAGAAAACATCAAATACAATGTTAGGTGTAAAATAAACCAAAATAAACCCCAAACCCATTGTGCCATACGAGCTACAGTAACTTTCTTCCCAATTTTCTTTTTTTACTCCTATAACTGATTGGAATAATGTCTGTAAATATCAGATAACTAATTCACACCACCTGAGATGGCGTTTCTGTTATTACAGCTACTAACCAGACAGCGTGTTGTGCCGGTACTTTGAGTGGATTGTTGCATAGTGTTAGCACCTCTTTAAAGGGCTCTGTAATTGCTCTGAGTGGGAGCCAGAGGATTGACAGCTTCCTTCAGCCAGGCATTAGCATATGGCTCCAGTGGGCAGTAGTACACCGGCCACTCAAGATGCCATGATCTTGCCTGTCCTGTAAACAGCATTGAATTCTGTTTTTCAAACTTTCATTTGTCTTAGTGTGTGTGAGAGAACACATACACTAAGACGTGCCCTCTATGGCATGGTGTTGCCTTCAGGCAACAAACCACTATTTTGGCCCTCATACCACCCCTTTAAATAATTTTAAGTAAATCTGAAGTTCACAAAGTCTGACTAAAAAAATTGAGGTGAACATTCCTTTTTGGACCAAAGGTGGCTTGGACACACTGCTAGCAGGAGGTAAGATAAATTTAAATTTTTAAAATGTTTAAATTTAAATAATATCTGTGATATGCATGAATATGTAAAGAAGCATATCTGATTGAGTAAAGATGCTTTTTGTCTTTATTTATATATTAAAATGGTAGTTTTTCATTCATTGTCACAGGGCAACATTGCACATTTAGACCACTTTTGTTTGAGCAATAGCATGCTTATGGATGGAGATGTGCAGGGATGCAACTTTTATCCCCATACTATCAACTATTACTCAGAGGAAATGGAGTCTCCCTTAGCCAGAGGTTTCTTCCTGTTAAGAAGGAGTTTTTCTTCCCACCGTCGCCAAGTGCTGCTCATGGGGGGTCGTTTTGACTGTTGGGTTTTCTCTGCAGTATTGTTGGGTCTTTACCTGCAATA